>WURT03042840.1:0-14667 GCA_009936505.3 Holothuria glaberrima
AGCAAAAGTACTTAAAAAGTACTTTGATACTGAACTACAACCATTCACGGTCCGTCACGCTGTGCTAGCTAGCACGGGGGGAGAAAGCTTTCGAGGATCCTGCAGTGTAGGCGGGGGATTAAAATGAATTGCTCGTCCACTATCTCTAAATGTCATTGGATGGGTAAGGCTAAACAGGGCTGAGGCTAAAGGGATCAGAAGTATCACAATCGAGCCACTTGTCTTTTTATTTAGTATTGTATGAAGTAATAATGAACTAACACCTTCGAAAAATACGAACGAAGCGTCTCAAAAAAAAAAAAAACAGCATTTGTGAGGGTTTTTAGTTCTTTCTTCTTTTTACATTTCAAAGATTATTTTTTTTTTCAATTTTCTAACCACTCATTGCAGGCCCAAGAGTTCTGACCCACGGAATCCACAGGAGCCAACACAGAGCCCCCGAAAATATTTCTGAGTTTGTTACTGCAGGTGTATATACATTGACAGTGAAACTCCTGTTTCATGTCACACAAGCTGCAACCAGGGAGTTGCTATTTGTCAAATAGCAACTCCCTGCTGCAACGTTGAAGCCTGTCTACAAGATCATACATTTGTCCACGAACATCGTCATACAAATGGTTGAACACCTTTTGGGAAGATGCAGCTAAAAGTTTGAACATCTTAATACATGCTGGACGCTGTTCAAATTTTGAGAAAGCAGTCCACGCGATCATAGGTACCGTTTGTCCATTAGCATCGTGATACAAAATGTATGATGATGATTTTTACCAAATGCATGATCGCGTAGAAGGGAGTTAACCACCTGTAGTACAAGGATTGTGCTGCACTTTGTGTATGCCTGCTGATAAGGCATACAATGCATGTTACATTGTGGGGTTTAGTAAACCAGCACTGTTACACAGTGCTTTTACGCAAAATATCTTGAAAATAGAAACAGGGGTGGCGCCAGCGGGGGGACGGGGGTATAGCCGCCGGTCGGGGCAGAAAAATGGGTGCCGTCGGGGAGCAGGAACCTGGATTTTTTTATTTAGGAAAAAAAGCAAAAAAAAAAAAAAAAGAAAAAAAGGTCCTCGAAAATTCGGATAGTGCAAGACTCAGGTGCAAAAAAAGCTAAAAAAAAAGGTCATCGAAAATTCGGGCTCAGCCGGCCCAGCCCCCCTGTCGGGCAAATCCTGGCGCCACGGCGCCACCCCTGGATAGAAAGTAGAAAGCGGGATAGATGGTGGTTAAAAATGATCAATTACTTTTTTTAATTTTTTATCAAGTTTTTCTAAAGTTGCATTCATAAATTGCCTTGAATGCTGGCCGGATCAAATACTGCATATACCCCGTTAGCCGAAGGACCCCATCCCCAATGTATAGAGAGTTACAAGCATTCAAGGAATGTCGGGGTGTACTACGTATACATTTGTCGGAAAGGAAAAGAAAGACCGAGTAGGCTACTTGTGTTCTTAACAATAAGGTGTGTTGCGTAGAATCAGAGACGGCACCAAGTTTACCCAACAGGGGCTATACCCTCTGGCAGATCCAAGGGTGGGGCAACGGGGGTCATGGCCCCACCCAAAGGGGCCCCCAAAAGAAAATGAAATAAACTTCACAACTGTACACTTTTGTTGCACTGAATCGCATTTGAGGGCATTAAGAAATAGAAAAATTTTCCAGAGGGGGGAAGTTGACAACCTTCTCCCCTTAGACCCATCCCCACATCACTATACCACCAGTTTGGCCCCTCCCAAACAAAGGCTCTGGATCCGCTAGTGGGGCTACCTTACCCCTACTGAAATTCTTTCACAACAATACCGAATGTAACATGACCGTCAGAAAGCTTCTGAGGTAGGGGCGCTAAATCCTTTAGCTTTTGGCATTTTCTAAGGCAGTATTTGCCCGTTTCAAGGCACAGCTATTGATAATTTTTTGAAGAAAATCTTCAAACTGAAAATATGGCGCAGGAAATAAAGTTTGTTTCCAAAGTCTCCTGGCCCCGACGGCCCTGTATGGTCAGCGCATAGTAAGTACAACATTTGATCAATCAAGACCTGATATCTGTATGACGTCATTTATTTGCATTCTCATTTTCTCTGATCTAGGCGACCCTCATGTTTGGATAAGGCTGACGTTCTTGGTTAACATAAACCTTTCTTAAAATGATACTGAACGAGATAAAATTACTGGCAATATATTGGTTCCCGACGAATTCGTGTTTTTCTTCAGTGGAGGGGAGGTGGGGACATCACCACCGAGGGTTTTTCCCCCTCTTTTACCACCCTTTACACTATTTTTCTTTTCAAATGGTCATATTTTTTCTTAAATCAGAACTGTGATCAGTTAGCGACAGCCGTCAAAGACATTTCTATCAATATTAGTGTAGGCTGCTAAGAGTTACAAGTCATGTGACTCATATAGTGACTAATTATATGACCGAAAGCTGGTAAATGGTACCGTACTATCTATTTTAATCTTGTCAATTTTAACAACATTTTTATCAATCTGTCCTACAAAAATGCTACTGGCGTCCACTATGGCAACCGCTAACCGGAACTAAAAGAATGTAACGAACAAGGACCATATGCTATGTTAACACGAAGGTATATTCTATATAACAAGGCTGATTATCGGAAATTAGTTTTGTCAAGGGGTCAAATACCTGTGAGTTGAACCATATTTCTGAGGAAAACTTTACAACTAGTTTAACCTTAAACTTTGGTTGTAACTTTTCATATTTGTTCCTGTGCTTGCAATCTGAAATGATATCACTTCTCCTTGACCAGATGATAACCATCGGTATTGTTGTCTCTTACCTAATTCCTGTTTATTTATTTATCATATGTTTACTAACAAAGGGGAACAAAAGCAACTTAATAAAGTAAAAATTCTATTTCTATAGCTCGATACATTCTGAAAACGTGTTCTAGCAATCGAACACTCATTTCCCCCCACTTTGTAAACACGTTTAAATTCTAAACATGTTAAGCGCTTAAACACTGAACGTTTAGCCCTTAAACATGTTTTACAACAGAATTTTTAAGAATAAGACACTTTTGTTTAGCATCTAAACATGTTTACAAAGTGGGGGCAGAAAAGTGTTTAGAAAAACTTTTATTTCCTAAACATCGTTTTTAGAGTGTAACCATATCCATTCCATAGGCTAAGCCATCTGCAGCCTTAGGCTATAAATGTGCCCATTTAATAAAGAAGTCAGTACATATAAACACAAATCTGGCACATGATTGGACGGGTGAGGCTAGAGTACGCTGGCCACAAGTTTTATATGTTACTTGGTGAGAGGTGCTCCATACTCATGTGCTTGGTATCTACTCTTTTTACTTTTCATTGCTCTACTGAAATAAATGGCTGTGATAATCAAAAAATAATTTTTTAATCTGTGCACGCATGGAACCGCGTGTTCAGGAATTTAAATTTTTCTGAACACTTTTCTGCCCTATATTTTAAGCTTATCTGAATGCTAAACATACGTGCTAATTTCCTAAAGTCCCTGTGTTAAAACAAGTGATTGCTAAGCATGTCGTGTTTAGTTGCTAAACATGTTAAGAATTTAATTTTCTGGACAAAGTTGGGCTGAAAAGTGTTTTAGACACGTTTTGCAGTGCATTCAATTCAGTTTTTATCAAAAGAGAAATCACGGACAGCAAACAACTGGACAAAAGCAAAAGCAGACAAAAATGGCATTATCATTGATTACATATATAGTTTGACCCCGGAGCCAGTCGGTCATGAGATGGACAGACCTGACCATCTATTTACTTACAGTGGCTAGACGTCGAACAACCGAGACCCAGACATTTGCCACTCCCGTCCATGGAGTCCGTCTGAACTCATTCCGAGGGTTGTAATCTGGGCAAAAAAAAAAAAAAACACGCGATTGCTTACATCAATTACCGTGTAAAGGTCGCAGGCAAACAAAGTTAGACCTGGCGCCAGACTCATATTAAATAACATCTGAGCGACAAAAAATGGTTGTAATATATCAAGATTAAACTATTAAACATATGACAGAGAAGTTCGGGCCATTGAAGGCGAAAACAATTAGACAGCCCCTTTTTACCTAAAGTCGTTTTGCGGTTGAGGTAAACCCACGTGAGATCTTCGGAAGCAACTGAACATAAGAACGGAAAACCGATGGAAAATCAATTATCACAGGTTGCATGCACTTGCACTTGAATATCCACGTCATCCACATTCGTCACAATTGTTTTCACATCTTTTTCTAAATTTTTTCCTGTTTATATGGTCGAAAGGTCATCCCTAGTAATACTGAACTTTGGAACAAATAGCACAAGTCAAAATGAAATTTCCTCTGAAGGCATTTATGTAGGCAAAATACCTTTAATAGGACTTCAACAGAAAATCACGCATTTCCGCCTTTGATTTCTTACCTAGCCTAGGTACATGTAAAAAAGCTTTCGATAGATGCAGTCTTAAAATTTTCCTAAAGTCTTAAACTGCGAGAATGTAAGGCTTTACAAAAATTGAATATGTGAATAGCATCGGCCCACCTCCCATCGACATAGGTGAGTTGTTGAGAGTATTACGTACGTACACCTTATTTGAGTACCGTAGTCCGTCGTGCAGAAGCTTGGGATGCTATAGTTGTACAACTCACGTTGAGTGCAACTAATCAAAATGTTTATACAACTTCACAAATTTCTCTTTTCTTGCAAAAAATCCAGGATCTTTCAATAGTGGGGGGGGGGGGGGGGGTACGCGATTGAATGGAAGAAGAGTGCAATTCAGTTCGGAATACCCGAACAACGGCGAAAAACGCACGTAACAATATATGAATATAATAATAGTAAATAATGTTATAATAAAATTATGTAAAAACGTAATAAAATTATGTAAAAACGATTTTTACAGATCGATGTAGGATTTGAAATATTTCTTTTTGTCCGTGGTGTTGTCTTTTTAGGTGCCGTGTCAGTAAGGAGTGCACTTGTTGTACTGTCTGTATCCGTCACTGTATTCAACGTCACTAAGCAACGTCTTATACTCATTACAAGTTCACCTCGGGTGGCTAGTCAACTATATAATTTCGATCAAAGTTTGACGTTTTCATAGGTCCAGAAGGGGAAATCATATAGAATTTAAGTCTTTTAAGGTGAACCTGCATCGTGCTTTGGTGTCACTGCCTTCCAGCAAAGAGGAAGCATGTACACCTCCTCTCAGATGTAGCCCAGGTAACGTCACGATTGGACGTCCATGATAAGGGTGCATAGAACCTTCAACGATCCCCACCCATCCTATTTAACAGCTTGAAGAAGTTGGAGTACTTGTTACCATGCATCACCCAACATCCTCACTCTTATGGAACTTGGAGCATGGAACTGTCATGGCAACGCAATTGTAATACCATGGTAAAGTATTATGTTGTAGTTACTGGGAACGTTTTTTCCTTAGCACGCAACTGTAATACCATGGTTACGTGTTGATATTACAGTATTGGGAAAAGTCATTTATAGAAATGGAGACGGTGAAGACCATAACGAAAACCGAAAACGTAAATTGCACTATAACATTTTAATATTGTACCTTTACTAAAAGTGGGTTTCGGTATCCAGTTTTTCCTCTTTTTTCTGAAAACATGGGCTGTGACGGAATTAGTTTTCTTGAGATTTCTATCCATGGGTCTTTCAGAGTCTAATACCACGAAATCTGTTAGCTTGCTAGTCGCAAACGCTCTAACGTCCATGAAAAAGCTCAGGCTGTTGCACTGTTCATCAGCTTAACGAACTTCACAGTAAAGAATACCGTTTCCATCACATAACAGGTGGAAAAAACATGGGGCACGAGTAGGGCGGTCGAATGCATAAAACCTGGGAGTAAGTTTAGGGGAAGGAGTGCACCCCTGTTTTCCCCCTTCTTTCTCACTTCCAGCAGAATTCTCTTGATGTTAATTTGTCCTGCGCTTAGTAATGAAAACGTTCCACTTCCTCTTCTTGCACTGGGTATCGTGTTATAAAGCTCTTGGTTCAAAGGAAGAACTGGAGCACACATCCTATTGGATGCAAACGGTTGAATAAAAGGACGATATTTACCCAACTACAAGACTATTATGACGTAATTCAAAGGCGTATGCTCCCAACCATATTTAGAAATATTAATGAAAATTTTTGATACCACCTTAACAAAGTTTATCGGTTTGCTGAAAGGTGATACCGGCATTCTTCATGCCGGAAGGTGGTACGGTGTTCACGCTTGTAATGTGGTTGGAGTTTTCCATATTATATTACACAAGAACTAAATAAATAAAAATAACAAAACTTCCGTATAAATAACATTTTTATCGTTTACAGTTGCGAGAAAGCATAACAGGGCCTGCAACGACGACTCATGTTCATAGGATCATCTTTTCTCCTTGTTCTTCCGTTCCTGTATTAACCCATCGGCGTGCCATTAGAACAACTTCAAGGACGGACCAAGTCACTGCGAAGTGTTACGAAAGAATTGCCGCTGTCGAAACTGTCTACTTGTCAGGCCCGTAGTCAAGGGGGCCAGGGGGCGAATCCCCCAGAAAAAATTCCCAGTCCTAGAAAGTTTCAAGTTACCATTGACTTAATATATTTTACACATTTGGTCCCCCTGAAAAAATGTCGCCCCCTGAAAGCCATTTCAGCCCCTTCAGTACCTTGTCTGGCTACGGGCCTGCTACTTATTCCTCGAAGTTTTGGCAACTTGAGTCGTTAATTTTAAAAGAAGTAACCACGTTGTACATAGGCTGTATAAGGAGGGCAATGTACGTACGATTGGCACCACAGAAGCCAAGAGAATAATAGTTCTATTTTACTTTTTAAAACGATGTTGTTGCTCCGCTTGCATTTTCCTTCACTTAATTTGGAACATATAAAGTCATGCCTGTGTATATTTCCTATACATACGCCTACAGTCAAGAAGGCCCCCTATGTGTGCACATAGTCGTAGTATTAACAGTGAAAGCCGTGGTTTGAAAATACTGGTGAAATTTTATACGTGTGCAGCTAGATATGGTCCAAGGGGTTAGAGGTCTTTGTAGACACCAGTATCAGCTATATTATAAGTGTTACCATGGCAATGGTCTTACATGGGGAATTTTGAGGTGGAACAATCCTTATTCAGTGAGTAATACAGGACTTTCTTAACCTGTAAAATTGCTTAAAAAATACATTGAGCAAATGTTCAATATAATTATAACATCCCCTCTCCAAGCCCCTCCCCCGGGCCATGTGCCCGTATCCGTTCCCGTTACACTGAGGGTATTCAGGAGCAAGACCCCAGGTGTTTTCTATTTCCGCCCTATCCATTTCTTCGGAGCTACAAACAGTTCCCATTAAAGACCCCCAAGATGGACCGATACAAGCACTCCTCCAAGCATAAGCCCTGTATCTTCAACCTGAACAGATGCCTGTGGTCCCTCTCTTACCCTCAGTAAAGTATTAAAGTTAAAACCCACAACATCTTTTTGTGCAGGCCTCACAAAGTTTTAACATTTAAAGGCTTATTTTTCAGTTGTTCAATAGTGCTGGGCGGACGTCGACTCAACTTACTACATTTCCGAAAAAGATTAATAGGAACGTTTTGACTAGGTTAATAGGCGCCTTACAGCTGTACAGTTAGTCACTGTCTTTATTTAATGACAAACTTTGGAAAGCTGTGCCAATTGGAAGTATCTGAAATAATGTTTGGATCATAAGTACAAAAGCAGATGCCTTTTAGCGCAAACATTTCAAAGTCATATAAATACATTTGTGGTCCGTTGTTAAATACCAGTGAATTACAAACAACAGTTAAAAATAACTGTTTTGGCAAGCAATTTAATAATCTTGTGTCTTGGATATACAAATAGTTATGATTACCTACTGAAAATATGCTCACTAAAGGACATGAATTTGAATATCATAATATGGGAAACAGGTGCAAATTGCTTATTAGTCAAACAGTGCAAATATCTGAACTAATTAATAGTTTAATGAGTATTTTATTTTGTTCCATTGGTTTATTCCTACATGTGAGCATTACATTTTTGTCTCTCAAAATATTTTCAACATGTTTACATTAAGCGAGAAGGAATGAAAATAAAGTGAAACGGGGGAGAGGAAGGGGGCGCAAAGGCTAACAATCCAGGGGGCATTAGGGCTGCAGGTTACCGAGTTCGGGCTAAATCTACTTCTCGGGTAGCTTTTTAGAAACTCTCGTACAATTTTGTCTCGTAATAAATTTTTATCTTGGGCAAAACAGCTAAGCCATAGAAAGTCATGCTCATGGTGGGGGTAAATAGATAATGAAACAGAAGAAAGGATATTAACCTGTCCCCCAGACTTACAAAAGGTACCTGTCTACGTAAACCTATTCATCCACTTAAAGTTTCTTAACCCCAAAGTTGGCCCTTTGCAAACGATGCAATTAGTGCATGTACTGAGTAGCCTATCACTCGTTGAAAACCTTAGAATTTTTAAAGCACTGTGTCATTCTAGAAGTTTTGAAAAGTGAAGACAACTGCCACCAGATTATGTGTGGTCACTAATGCATGTTTTTCAACAAATGCAATTAACGGGCCTCAGTTCTTCAAGACGTGCCGCGGGTGATTTTTCAATCGTATGTATCCCATGCATACACCCTAGGTTCCCAAGTAGCGATCCAAAGCCATTTGCGGCCCTTTAAGATGGCCCGCCGAAGAAAGGTCCTTAAATTTAAATGAGAAGCAAACTATGTAAATCATTTCTACCAGTACAAGTGATACAAAGTATATAAAAAAGAAAAGTAAAAACGGTCCCAGTCTAAGACACTTGAGAACCCCTGTCAAAGACAGAACCAAAAGACATAAGACGAGATAATTTACTACTAACACATACGGATATACAACTAACACATACTGACATACATATTTACAGTAGGATTATGGGAAGAAGCATCCTTAATTAAAAACACTATTTTCTCTGTCATGTTCACAACTCAGACGCACTAATCAGGAGGTGAAGTGGGAAGAGGGAGAGGCTAAAATCCCCTTCACCCCTTTGTGAGGTTACTGTTTTGAGAGTACTCATACACAGTAAAACCAGAATTCAGTAAACAGCGATGATCAAGAGAATCTGCATCCTTTTGCAATTGTTTACAAAATAAAAAGTAATTTATGTTGCTAGGAGAACTTCGAAAAGGTTTATAAACGGACCATACATGGCATCATCGGGTTGATTCTCTTTCGAGAATTAATAACGCCATTTACAGAAACAAATTTTGTGTTACCAAGCAGGCTGCAAAAACAATGCAAACAGTATACAAAAAGGAGATTAACTTGTTTGGTTCAACGGCCGATCTTTCCCCCTCAACCAGTCAACCCTCCATGACCCTCACATTTCGCCTTCCGAATGACCGAAGATCACGTCCGGGTAGATTTCATTAGCAGGTTGATAAAAGTGATTCCCATCAAGCTCCAGAATGAGGAGGTAACTTTATGGTCCTTTCTGCCTTTTAATACTCCGTTGCCATATGAGTTATCCGATTTTGATTACACCAGATCGACCCCTGTCGAGGGATAGGCTATGACCTAATATTCATTTTATTTCCCGTCCATATAACACGATGGTTCCTGAATTAATAGGTCAATGGGATACTAAGAAAAATAATCTTCAGACATAGAGACCACTTTAGACTTCATTCGTCTCCGAGAGGAATTTTACTGCCTCTCGATGCCTTTGCAGCTTTGTTTTAATTTGAAGTTAATCCCTGTGCGTAAACGCTTACGGGATTTCGAGGTCAGCTGAAGGTAGTACAAATTTCTCAACCTCAACACACAAGCTGACGAATACTGACACAAAGATGATCTTGCTTTTAACTTCTTTAGGTATGGATGGGGCAAGTCTTACAAGAACCAGAATTTAAAAAAAAAAATAAAATCAATCAAAACAAGATTAATTGAAACAAAATATACCAAATAAACGGAAAAGAATAACAGACAAAAATGAATAAACGCTGATAAACAAAACAAAACAAAAGCAAAGAAAGGAAAAACAATGCAATGTAATGCAATATAATGCAATCCATTACAAAACAATACAATACAAAGCAAAGCACTTTGCTGTTAGGGCACATTAAGTTCCGTAGGGTCTTACTAAACAATAGGCCTATCACAATTTGAAGGGTCTCCTGAATATAAGTATTATAAGAGTTCGATACACAGCATGGTACATCCTGTCGTATGGTTCAATGTAAGAGTAGTCGCGACTTATGTTTGGAATTCGGCTGTGCTAACAGACCAGTTCCGCGATTCATCTCTTACACCTACTGACGCTTCGAGTACCGTAACTATTTTCTTTTTCATCATACAATAAAGCGTTACCCCCTTTAAACCTTCTCCTTCAGTCCAAGTTTCATAGACATACTTTTCAAGATAACGTTTTGCTAATCACTTTACCCCGCAATTAAACCTTGTGATTAGCCTACTTATATATACAACATTACCGTAGTGTGAAGTCAGGTAGACGGTCTCTTTGACTGGTAGGCCTACAGCATTTCAACAAAAGTGCAGTGAATACTTTCAGGGATATTTTAATAATGTTAAGCAGAACTCGGTTATCAATTAGCCTTGTCCTATATGATTTTCTTAGTAAATCAAAAGCACAATTGCTATTTCAGACTAATATTGGGACGACAGCATATGACCTTCAAGTTCAACAAGTAATTACGTCATATTACAGTTAAAATCACGTCAGCTCCTTCAAACTGTTGTGAGATTAGCGAGTAATTAATTTACGTTTCTTTCTAAGCGTACCAGTAAACAACACTTCGTGGGCGGTACGTTTCACCTACCGTAAGAAGACCTGTTTTACTCCCTACAAGGGACGACTAACAGACGGACCGCGACAGGGCAAACGAATTCTAGCTACGCCTCTGCTTTGATGTTTCTTTATTGCAGAAAGTGTGACACACACAGCTAAAGACTGACGGTCTTCGTGGTATATCTGCAACAGGACAAAATAGGAAACATTTAAATCTCTCATTTCTCGCTCACCTTTAATCTATTAATTCTCTTGTGATTGAATGTTTCTGATCTTCCAGTCTATATGTTATTCACCGAATACTTTGGCACTTTCAACGCAGTCTGTAAAATAAAGAATGAATTTTCCACAAGGGAATATCTGAAACAAAAGAACTAGAAAATGCAAATTGGGGTTATAATACAGCATACAGGAAATTATCAATTTGTAACGCCACCTGCTACAGTATGGAAAGATCAAAAAGTACATTGCTTTCGACAGTTCTGCATTTGAACATTCCCAGTTGATTTTCAAATTAACTCCAATTTAAGAAATGCGTTGCGATTTTGACATTTGTCTTTGTTATACAAAGCTCCAATTCTCTATACACTGCCATAAGACACTGTTGTTTAGACTGCAACCTATACACTTTAATTACCGGTACATACCGCTAGCTTGGCATGCGTCAGGTCACGTGAACGAAATATTTGGAGCAATTTTGTTAATAATTGAAAAATACAGACTTTGAAACTGAGGAAATGATAGATTTCCAATTATCGTCCACTTTCTACCACATTTCTATGTATAGAGATAGAGATTATGATAGGTGTTTTCGGCAATTGATTCACCAATCCAGCCACTTCAAATAGGAAAACCTGTAACTAGTAAGTGTGCATATTAGTATACAACAACAGGTCAGTCGCAAAACATTCTGACGTGTATGTCTGTACTGAGTTTGTGCAAGCGGTAAGGATCTATCTTCTACCAATGAAGTCTAAATTACCACAAATTATCGTTTATTTATACCCTCTTCCCTATCCTTCCCATCTTACCACTTCGAAGTCACTGCATGAACATTGTTCCATCAGGGATGAATCCAGGAATTTTCAGTAGGAGGGGTGCAAGGTTTGATTGATCGCTGTCCTAGGGGAGGGGTCTAATGGGAGTGGGTTCCCTCCCCCTTTGGAAAATTTTTGCTGTTGGAAGATGGCTGGAGATGCAAAATGGTTCTATTTGTCACATTTTAAAAACATATTTATGAACATTCTTTTCATGGCGGCTATAATAGAGTGGACAGGGGAAGGGAGGGCTGCCCCCCGCAAGTTTCGTTGTTGTTGCTTCTTTTGCCTCAACTTTTTTCACCCATGACGGCCAATAGATGGCGTGCCTGTTACGCCTCCCTTGAATCCGTCACTGGTCAGTATCCTGCAGATGTACTATGAAAACCCATACTCTTAGCCACGGGAGCAGTCAGGGATCCCTCCACAAAAATCGGTTAAATGCTCTCCAATGCTTTTTCAGAGCGTTCGTGTTTTTTTTTAACAGATCGTCACCCACGCAAGTGCCGGCCCAAGCAAGACTTAGCAAGGTGCTTCCGAAGGGAACCTCTGCGCCTTGAAGAATCTCCTTGTTCGAAGTATAAGCCCTGTCCCCAAATATGAGTAGCTTGTTCTATAACGACATAGGTCCTTAAACTGTGTGGTGAATCGATAGAGGCATGGATGTGTTACCTCGGTAGTACATCCATGATCGAGGATTAAAAAATTGCATAATGAGTACCGGTACCGTAACGCACATGCTACAAGTGTTTGAAAAGAGAAGGTTAGTTGATCCATTCAATCCACAAAATTGTGTCCCAGAACTACTTTAATCTCTCTGACAGAGCTAGTTTGCGCAATGCTTATTCAGTTATATAGCTTGCATATCTTTACATCTGTGAAAAGAGGCATTCAGGTTCCTCAAGACTCACTAGTCCATGATAAGTGTAATCAAATGACCTCTTCCTCTGGCCAAGCTAAATCATAGCCGCCTACGGGCTTGATAAAAAAGTTAACAAAACGTTGCCTTTTGATTGATAATCATTTCCACTTAAAGTTTCAAAACGTATTAAGTAAATGTGGAAGTTTCTTTAAATAAAGCATGTGCTCTTTTTCTCGTGTACAAATCGTCCATGAAATTTGAATAACGTTGACGAATTACTGTCTTCTGACTACCTACTATCTTATATAGAATGGACTATTCGAAAACTTAACTTGTAATTGGCCACGGTGACTGGAAGGAACCATTATCTCCATACGGCGGGTGAAAGGCAAACGATAACGATGGTTGGCACACGACGGTGTATGAAGGAATATCAATGTTAAAGTCATTTGTATTTTCCACTTCATTTCATTTACATCAGGGGTCTCCTCCAAACTTTTCTGCTTGGTGGCGTCAACTTTCTACTCCGGAATCATGGTGGAGCTCACATTGACGGGTCGGTGAGAGGAGTTTCATTTGAATTGGTTATGCTGATAATGATGAGTATAGCACTGCAATTTACCCAAGCACACTTATATACTGTCAGTGTGCGATAACCTACGCGAATACTCTGCACCCATTGCAGGGTACGCCCAAGCAGCGTATAGTATTAATGGCATTTTCCAGTGGCTTTTCACAAGGACCTCATGTGAAAGAGGAAAAATTTCTAGTTCATGTCCTTCAAACCCTGTAGCAATACTCTTTTCCTAACTTGAGATATCAAATATTAAAGAGTACACATTTTGTCATAAAATGCCTCCAGTTCTCATCAAGGTCACAGAATGTTATGTAAAGTGGGCACATTGCCTAAGATTCCATTTGTTTTTTTCTTTAATGTATATAATTGAATTTCCTGTTTGTCCTTGAAATTTGATACTGTTGAAATGTTTGAATATGTTTCCATGTAGATTTAGCACAACTCTATACCAAATGTAGGGCATAACAAAGTTACTAAATATTCACTTTAGCGGCATCAACATCATAAAGAAATTTAATTCCATGCCAAGTCAATGTGATGCAATGACATCACAGATTTCTCATAATGCACTTCATCCTGAGAAAAAATTGCAATTCTGTGAAAATTAGTATTTTCCAAACGCTAAGAGCTATTGAGATGCAGTTTTCACCTAAAAGAGAAAAATATTCTGCATTTTTTTAACTCATTGAATTTTGTCTCTGACAAATCCCTTTGATACAGCAAATTAAGTCTATTAAAATGGCACACGCGGTTGCTGGGGTACGGAACATCTGACCGATTAGTCGCGTGTGAATACCCGCGACACAACTCAGATCACTGGCTCTTAGATTAGAATCCCTCCCATTGCTTATTTTTAACGAGAAATTTGGCAATTACTTTTTCCCTCCCGAATCCTTTTCGCGACCCTCCGAAATATTTTCGCGACTCTCCAAAGGGTCGCGACCCCTAGTTTGCCGACCCTGTTTTACGTGACGTGAAAAATCACCTGTAAAGTGCTAATGATTATAAATATAATTTCAAAGAACTTCATCAACATGACGGGTAACAACCGTCAACTTCCAGTGCTGGCGTACGTTGTTTTCGGCACCTTCACTGATAGGACTGATATAAACAGATAAATGTTCATTTATACTAGGGTCGAGAGAGAACTCACCCATGTAATTCAACAATTTCCATTCCAAAGGGAAGTGTTACCCAATCATCCTACGATGATGTAACGTTTTTGGTTTCGATGAAAAGAGAAACCTATGAGGTCATGATGGCGTGTGTATGTGTGTATGGACCCAACCTTTCATACAAGGTGAGGACATTTTCTGTTCAAGATGAGGTCCTCAGGTGTCAGAACAACAGATTTCAGGGGTCCTCAGGCGTCGAACAATAGACAATCTATTGTTAAGGTTAGGGTTAAGGAAGCAAACACAAAGG
>WURT03042851.1:19192-56643 GCA_009936505.3 Holothuria glaberrima
ACAAACACCTTTCTATTGCAGTCCAAGACTTAGGCATATTACCTATAGCCTGCACTGAGTTTACAATTTGCTCAGGGCAGGAAGTAGTACTTCCATGCTCAGGGTCATATATTGACACCCAGTGGCTGTTGGGTGAGCTTAACACAACTGACTGTACAAGTCATTGTGACCAATCACAATGAAACTATATTGTTTGAATGAATTTCAGTCAAAGTGCAGTCATCAGTTGTATTTAGAACTCTTGAAGGGGGGTTGTTTTACGACGCTAAGCGACCAGAAATGTGGGAGAAGCCTCGAGGCTAATGAATTACAACTTCATATCACCAACTCAACAATTTAGATCAAATTTGGTCTCTTTTGAATTTGAGAGTCCAGTTCAGATGGTAAAACCATAGATTGCTCTTAGATGAAAAACCCACCTTACTTTTGCCTTTATCCACTTGGCCAGAGCACCAGTATAGGGCTATCCCTAAATATGTTTGGGCCATGAGTTGCTATAGCAACTCTGTGGTTTTGGGGAATGCCATACAGTATCCCATTTAAACTTTGCTGTCTGAAACAATTACATCCAGCCCCTACTCAAAAACAGCTTCCTATGCCATATGACTATGATGAATTGATTACTGTGATTTGCATGTGTATAGTGATGTCATTGTCTCAGTGATGAACTGCAGTGCAGCCCAGCTGAACATTGCCAGTATACTGCAGAACATGTTTAACATTAGCCATAATTTCCCTGCATATGGAACTACTGACAGACATTGGTCACCTATTATTTTGCCTGAAAAGAAGATATATGATGTATATTTAGCATTTTTAGTATCATGCTACACATCATGCACGATTTTCAATCAAAGTGTGAAATTTTGAGGAAATAAAGGCTTTCATACAGAGCAAGGTACATTGTGAAAGTGAAAAAAATTGAACCATTTGCTTTTATGTTATACTTGGATTATTTGCTACTCAGCGAATGATCGTAACTAGTCTATTGCTATTACTTGTAAATGTGAGTACCAATGGATTACTTGATGACAATACCTAGCACTATTAGAGACCAAGTAGAGTAACTTTTAGTGAGATGGGTGCCTCCCTACACCTTACATTCACCTCACTGATGGAGCCATTAGGACTTGTTTGCATAGATGAGAACATTTAAAGGCAGAAATGCCGAATATAGTCATCCCAGTTTTAACAATAACATACACAGGTGTGTTAAATCCTTTTATGGTTCCTTTTGTGATGTGACAGTTGTTTAGTTGATGAACTGTTAAATTTATGAATCATGATGGTATCTGTGAAAGGTATTGTTTGTAATAGAAGCATCAAGAAAGATACTTTTGAGGGAAACAAAGGGATGAATTTGATAGATTCTGCCAACATTTCAAATTTGGATTAGACAGGAATGAATGCTTATGTCCTTCAAGTCATTGTTCATTGCTCGCTCATGTTGTAAAGCTACTTTTTGTGCAGATGGTGAGGTGAGGGGTCATAATCTTTATGGTTTTTGTTTAGATACAATTCTGTTTATTTGTCCAATGTTAAAAAGTCACATAGCTGGAAGCATTCTCACCGTTAATTCAATGCAACAAAACATACTAGCTGTGAAAATATTACCCTTTTTTCTAAAAGATGTGCCATATTTAGATCAATGTTTCCGGCAGGTGGCAATATCCAGATTTCTTTTTAGAGATATAAGCATGTAGGGGGAAAGAGAAAGGAGTGAAAGTTTTTTTGGGGGTGGGGGGAGTTTGGGGGCAGTGGGAATGGGAAGGGATGAATGAAAAAGTAAAATTAAATAATATAAATTTCCATCTCAATATATAATTATGAAATATCATGTTGTATAGCAATGGTTTTGGGCTGGGGAAAGGAGGGGGGGAGGGGGTGAGGACATGTTTGCCTTGTTTTTTTGCTGAGGTGTATATCCCTGGTTTGTTCCCAACCATTCTCGTTTGACATTCTACCATTACATTGTGAGGTTGTGCATGCTCTTTGTGTAAGATATATCCCATAGCATATGATTTTTTCATTTTGTTATTGAAGTTCTGTTTTCTTTATGATATCCTATTGGTAATAACAACAGAAATTTACATCTGCCTGTTTTTGAGTTTAAGAAGAATAATGCCAGCAACTTGCAAGACCACCCTGACCTGCCCCACTACCCCCCCCCCATTTCCCCTGTTGTAAAGGGTTGCCAATTTTTGAATCCAAGAAGTGTGCAGTACAATATTGAAATTGGGCCTTGTTTTAAATATTACCATTTTGCCATCAGATAATGACATATTGTTTACTGTTATGGTTTATGCAGTGTAAAACCACAGATATCTGCAAATAAAGAGAGGATCATGTGACCAAAAGTGTCACCACAATTCTAAGAAGTATGACATACCAAAATGGCTGCTGGGCTTCTGTGGTCTGCATAGTTTTGTGATGCATGTGCAACATTTCAGGAAAATACATTATAGATAAAAGAAAATGTGAAAATTCTTCATACTGATCATTGAATTTTCTTTTTTTTTAAATCCCCAAGTTTTGTATCACAAAGTGTTGCATATCAGTACATACCGAACCACTTGAGTAAGTCTAATCTTAACATCGAAGACATTATCCCACAGCCTTCTTGGTAAGCCTGAAGTGGACATTTGGTGGTGACACTATTTTATGGGTTTTTTCGTAACTTTAGTTAGTGAGGAGTCAGTATGTATAGGAAGGATCCGCCTGTGAGTTTAAAAGTTACTTATATAAATTGGATATTTTCAAATAACTCTGGAAGTACAATTTAATATTCAGTAGGGACAAGGACAATTTTGATTTGATGGGACAGCTGGTAACCCTTGCTATCATTGTATCAATGTTTGTCTTGTCCCCTCTGCTTCATACCAAAGGTTTAGTAAGTGTAAAATATTAATGTAACGACACCAAAGGGACTCCAAATATTAAATGTACAGACACTGAAGTGACAGAAGAGAAACTCTAATAATAAGTTGAAGAAACTAAATTTGAGACAAAAAGGCACAGATGTTATGACACAATAATATTGTCACCTCACATGTTTGTAAGGATTTGTGATGGACATAAATTTCTTTTGTGAGCAGATTTTACGCTCTGGTGCTTCAGTATGCCAAGGAAGTGTACAGTGTAACTGTTGTACATTCATTCCAAAAATGCACTTTGGTGATAGCTTCAATATTGATCTGATGTCTATAATTGGCAGAGGATCTGTTTGCATGTACACCAAAGCTAACTGGATATCAAATTACATCAAATGTTAAGATTACATATTTCCATCAGATAATAGGTGACGATGATAAAGCAATAGTTCAGAAAACATTAGTGTTCTTAATGTGGTATGAAATTTTGGAAGGCTTTTACTGTTTTGTCTTATCAAAAAAAAAAAAAATGCTAGCATGATGGGACCCTCTTCCTCGGCAAATATTTGTGAAACCTGATTAGGACATGATCCCTTTAAAATTAGCTAGAAATCAAATGGAAAGCAGTTTTATTTGTACTGCTTTGCTTTGGTAAAAATTGTAAAATGGTAACCAAAAAGGGCAGCTGTTAATTAATTATGATATTAAGAATGCGATATACATATAATAATCGGCATCACAGGACCGTTTCGAAACTGTCGCAGCCTCCTCCAAGTGCTTCTGCGGCTGTCACATATTTATGTAGCTAGCAGCTGACCTTATACAGAAAGAAAGAGGAATGTTGAGAAAATATTTTTTTCCATGTTTGAAAACTAAAGATAATTCTGTGAGTGCAATAGCTCTGAATATGTAATGGTCATAATTTGTGAAACTTTGAGAGGGATTGTTCTTAGGATATTTAGAGCTTGTCTTTGTACCAATCCACCTCAAGAGAGGTACTTTCATTGTTCTCATACAGACCTTTACAATAGGAAAGGGATTTATACCAGCTGCTCACTTAGCGACCAAAGGCTTGCGAGCTCTTGCGATTCCTTGCGAGCTCTTGCGACCTCGAGAAGATCGCTAAGTAAAATATAGGGAGAAAATTAGCGATCTTCTAGAGGTTGCAGGAGCTCACAAGGAATCGCAAGAGCTCGCAAGCCGTTGGTTGCTAAGTGGGCAGCTGGCTTTAGACTTTAGGCAAGTTATGAAAATTAGATGAAAGTTACGAGTACTTTTCAAAGTGTGTGCATCGTGAGCAAAAGAGCATGCTCGTTCTCTACGTTCCTTATTCTTTTATATGCATCTAATTCATACTAAGCTTTCTCAAAGGGTCTAGGGTGTATTTTGCCTCCATTTCTGGGGGGGGGGAAGGGGGTTGAGTTGCCATTAAGGGGCCCATCTGTCAATACTTTCAAATCACTCCACCTCCCTCCATCCCTACTTTGCCAAATGGACGTGCATATCACATCTTACACATACTGATGAGCACCACTTATACATACCGAGTTGCTTTATAATCATCTCCTGTTTATCTTGCTCTGTTTTACAACATGAATATTGAAACTAAGAAGAGTTAGAATGGAGAATTCTGCTACCAAACAGTCATTCAACAAAGTATGTGTATAACCTGCCTTGAACAGTGTATTCTGTTGCAGTGGAATTATGAATATCACTTAGATACGAATTCAACAGCTTTGCCGCTTTTAGATTAAATTACTTGCAATGGCCACTTGATAAATGTGACCAACTGAAAGTATGGTAAATTAAATTCTGACCAGAATTGGTCAGCATTGATTGATAGAGATAGCGTTCAAATCTGCAGTAATGTAGAGGCTACGAAGCTGTAAAATTCACTGGATTCTCTTTTCATCTGCTTACTGAAATATTTTGTGGTTTTGTGTATCAGGAGGAATTATTAATCATTTCTAAGTACTCCTCGGCAGTTACAGTTTGAACATGCTTTCATTTGAGAAGCAAGATTATTTGGTAGCAAAGTATGTGAGAAAGCTATGATAAACCTCAAGTAAAGATTCATTTTTTATTTCAATTATTTACATATTGACATTTTAAGTATTCTTCAATATTTTTATCAAAGTACCGTTAATACCATATGTCCATATCATTCCAAGAAAAACTTGAGTTTGTCAACCAAAATATAAATTTAGCTGGATTATTTCTAACCACTGCATCAATTCTTTCTAAGATTTTTTTAAAAATGACCAATTTTTTCTCAGCAGGAGCTGCAATATTCATAGTGAGAGAAGCATTTTCTTTTAAGTAGAATTTAATTGTCATTGAAATCCAACTTTTTATACTTAGGTTATTTGTACCAACAAGTCAAACTGTGGATTCTAAGAGGATGGACATCATTATGACCCTTAGCTATGATACATCTTATCGTTAATCTTTTCATGAAATAAGATTGATATCTTACACTCTAGGGATGGACGTATATGTGAAGGGAATTATTTTAGTTGATCTGTGTGAACTTGAATGGCACTGAAGCCATATCACACATATTTGCCTCTAATGGTAAAATTATGAAACACAGCTCAGATATGGTTCTTGCTCCGAATTTCTGTGTTCAGTAGTGTCATAAGGGGCTAAGTAGCCTGGAAAATGTAATTACAGCAGTTTTATAGCTATCATGGTAAAGGGTGGGCAATATTAAAACATTGTACAACAATCTGACAATGATTCTAATCACAATAGAAACCATCACAATACTTAAGAAATTTCAGGTTTAGAAGCAAAGTGTGATGATAATCAAGATGTATTCTTTTTTTGTTTTATTGAGAAAATCCCATAAGGTGCATGAAGGGATGTATAGAAAGCATTTGCATTTTGTCCAGTGATAAACATTACATGAAATAACAAGTCAGAGGATTGCATACAGAGCAAATTTTCCCACTCCGACCAGACATTATTTAGAAATTGATCATGATTGCAATCTGTACTGCTGACACAAAGAATAGACAATAAACTGGGTCTAACAGATGTAAGTCTGCATTTATGACAGTTAAGTAATTAAGTGCCTGAATATCTGTGCCATAGCCATGATAACCTAAAATTAAACATTCAGTTGAACAGTAAAAAGCCTTAGTAATGAAGATAACTTACTCCCTAGCTGACTTGGTCTGTACATCACAGTTTGTGTATAGCACATGGTCGGTGCCATTGGGTTGAGATCCTCCCTTCCCCTCTCCCTTCCCTCAAAGACACACCCACATTTCTTCCCCTTCTCACATCCCATCAGAATACTTCAATATCCAGTGAAGTATATCTTAAAGCTAGCTATAGTTTAAGTATGTTAGATACTTGAGTATATAAAAGTTAAGAGTATAGATTTGTGTGAAACTGTGTGCACATGACATGTGTAGCAAACTTTGCTAAGTGAAAAAATGAAAGCCAATGAGAACATCTCCAAAAAGGAGGGGGGATGCATTCCTTCTGTCCTCCATGGTATTTCTGCCTATGGCGTAGTTGGACATGAATGTCCATTAGCTCAAAGAGAAATAGGGTACAGATAAGAGTAACATGATTAAGATGTATTCAAGTCGCAGACATATACCTACCCCTTGTTACATCTAATTTGCATAAATCTTGCATACTGCGTGTAACTCAGAGTAGTTTTGATACCGCACCCACCATGTCTGCCATTTTGGCCAACAATTCGTCCTCATTTTCCTCCACTGCACAGTCTTTGTCTTGGAGGTTTCTGGGTCTGCCAAGTTACCGACTTTTTCAAGTTCTCTGACAAGGATTCATGCTAAGTGGTTAAGATGTGTTTGTGTTACAATTGTTATAACTTTAGAGCTCATTCTTGGCCAACAATCAGATACACCCACTCTTGTCACATATAACTGTCAAATCAGGTCATCATGGTAACTTGTTGTATTTTTCTGTTAAAAGAAAAACAGGAAAGTCCTGATTGGGCTTTGAAAGATGTGTAGAAATGTTTAAAGTATGTTCTGTATTTTTTATAAAAACGAAAACAATACAGCGTTAGTGCAAGACAATTTAATCTGTTCATACATTTAGGTTACTATTGGAAGTGTTGACTACACAAAGTTTATATACCAAACCCAAGCCGTAATGTGAAATCCTGACAAAAAGTACTATCAGTGGATAGAATCAAGGATTCACTCACAATTACTGTATTACATAGTGGATTATACAACATGTTTGCCCCATCCCACATATTGTTGCATGCTTGTCTTTCCCATAAAATTCCACTGCACTCTGTATAATTTGCCTGTGTAACCACATATTCTGCCCTACTTTAAAATAGTGGTATATGCTATTTACTTGTTCTGTTGTCAATAGCCAATTAGAGCTGTCTTAGAGATTCCTGATTATGTGAGTTTTGTGTTCCTGCATGAATGAATATGGAGTCTGTGCTCCGAGCCTGTTTAAATGTTCTCCATATTTTAATTGAGATCAGTGCTGTATAGTCTTTTGTAGTTCATGAGTTTGAGTTTCGGTATACAACACATATATCTTCTTTTTGCTGGTTTTAATTTTGTGAAGCATATATGATATCAGGTTAAACTATGCTTAAAGCAAATATTACAGTGTTAAAAGACCCTCGGTGTGGCTTAAAAAGTATAGTCTAGATAAAATTGTTGTGCCTTAGTCATTGACTGTGAAACTTGGGAGTGGTAAAGATTGGAAGATACTGGAGAAGTCTTTTTGATAGCTAGCACTGAATTTTGGAAAGTAAGGACAAATATGTCTAATTACATAAAATTATGGTTGATTGTTGTGGTTTTGTAACCAAAAGATCATACTGGGACTTCTTGTCTTTGTTCAAAAGCACTGTATGAAAAGTGTAAACAAAAAAAAAAAAAAGAAAAAAAAAAGGAATCCTTAGTTCAATCAAGAATTGAGCATGAGAGAAGTTTGTTGGGATTCATAGGCCAATAAAAAAAATACATGGGGGAGGGAGGGGGAGGGAGAGGGAGGAAGAGGGGTGGATTTGTAAGATCAAATAAAAACTGTTAGGGTAGCTATAATCTTGTCACAAATTTATTTCCGAAACTATTCATGGTGTCTAATTACTTTTTTTTGTCCTGAGGTATTGTTCTGAACATACATGCAGATAGACATTACAGGAGGACTCAAAAGAATTCTGGGTTACTGCCCGCGAGACCGAAGGTCCGCGAGACAGAAATTGAAAAAAGGTCCGCGAGACCGAAATTGAAAAAAGTCCGCGAGACCGAAATTAAAAAGAGGTCTTGTGGACCTTCGGTCTCACAGACCTTTCTTCAGTTTCGGTCTCGCGGACCTTATTGAGTGTACGATTACCCGTAAAACCAGTTACAGCTTTGCCTATATGCTTCAATGCAATTTCGGTCTCGCGGGAAACCCCCAGATTTCTGTACCCTTTGAGGGAATATCAAAAACATTCCTCAAGCTTGCAGTGTTTGTGAACTGAAGAGAATTCTCGCAATTGGTGGTTGGGCCAGTTGAATTAGTGTAGCATATGTATCAAGCTGCTTGTTCCATACATAGCTACTGTGTGTTTAGCAGTGGACAATATGTGAAGGGGACATATGCTTTTTATTGAAAGCTTCCTTGAGTTTATTTCATTAGACTGTTAACACTTAGAGTAGTAAAAGAACTTCATTGTACATGCAGTATGTACAGTAGCAAATCGCCATGGTACATTTTTGTAAGCTTGGAATAGCATAGAAGTATTATAAATACAAGCTTTCAGTAAAATGTCAAATAAGCATGAGTAATAGCAGAGGAAACAAACACAGCCCCTAGGTGCTTTGTCATGTGACTCAGACAAAACTAAAGTTGCTGCTTACATAGAAGAAGGTGTACAAAGTATGAAGAGTTGTATCAGAATTTTCTAGTTCTAAGGTAACATGTATGTGGTCAACAGGCATAAGAGCCCAGGGAAGATAGGGAGGGAGGGAGGGAGGGAGGGAGGGGAGAGGAGAGGGTTTTTGGAAGGACTCATCCCTTCTCAAAAGAGTCAAGACCAAACCTGTTCCCTTGTTGTTGATGTGTGATCTATAGACATAAGAGCTGATTTAGAATTGGGGGATCCAGTCCCTACCTCCCACTCTTTCCTGTTCTCCTCCCTCCCCCCAGGTCATAGTAAAACCTGGTCAAGCAGGTAGATTTGGGGAAAGTTGAAACAAAATCTAGCATCTCAACTTAACTGTGTTTATTTTTGTTGTTATTCCAAGAGTCAGGTAGTTTGAAAATCAAAAGTTTTCATCAGATTTCATTGGTATATCTGCAACATTGCAGTTTGCAGACTTTGAAGGTGTTAGCTTGTAACTGGTATGGCAAACAAAATATCTTTAGGAGACATTAGTTCTTACATATGAAGTTCATGAAAGGTTATAATACTCACAGAGGAGTCATTTTTCCTGCAAAATGATTCAGTTATGTGCTTATTGCATCATCTAAGTTGTTTGGAAGGTGTGTGAGCAGTGATAACATTGTCATGCTTCCTTTTATTATGTTGCTACAGTTGTCTTTTGGTGTATGCTTTGTGCAATATGGCTAAGTGACTAGGCAATGTAAGATAAATTAGACCATCAAGAAATATTTTACATGAGGTGTATGAAGAGCTATAGAAAGATCGATAGATAGATGTGCTCTGATACTTTATCTCCAGTTAACAATTGAATTACCTTTATTGCCTTTATTTAATCAGGGAGTTTCAAATAGTAACTCCCTAATTTAATGCCTGGCAAAGCTTATATAGCACAGTGGCAGTAGGGTGGAGGGGGGGATCATCCCCAAAGGCTCTGCCCCTTATCCTTCCTAACTCTTCTTGCTGACTTTTAAGCAACTACAGGAGTTTGGGAAATCAGTGAGATGCCCTGAGCAGGGAGTTGCAACTCCCTGCCTTCATTGAGCAAATCAGTGAGACTGCTCTGCAAAAGTAAAGAGCAATACATGGAAACAGGCTGCTGAAAATTGTTCGACTGAAACAAATGTAAGCATATTATCAGTTGCATAACCAGATGGGGGCAGGGGGCTGAAGCTCTAAGTCAAATGTCTTTCCCCCTGTTGGCCCCCCCCCAAATGAAATTCAGAGGTAAAAAATATTGGGCAAAAATTGTATGAGGCAAAAATAAAGAATACCTTGCTGAAACTCACAAGGCCAGAAACCAAAGACTGGGAAGTGCTATTTTCTGCAATCTGAGAGGCATTTTTTGAAAAAATTTTGTCTGTACGCTAGGCACCAACCAGTGGTTGTGCTGCGCTTAGATTGTATCATTACTACTTGCCCCCACTTCTACCTTTGCCCCCCTCCCCCTCAGCCCCCCAGAAGAAAAAGTCAGGTTACGCCAGCTGGATATTATGAATCCTAATAGTACCACACCCTTTCCCCTTATATTATTTGGTAAATATTGGAGATTCCAGTGTCTGGCCCTTAAGCTTCAGCCCAGCAGCAAAACGTTATTTCAAAATTTGGAGGAGTAGAATTATTCTTGAAGTGTGTATTACATCTAATCTTTATCTCTGTGTATTCTCCTCCATCATTCTGTAGTGTCATCAAATGACAAGGAAATCAGATTTTGAAATTACTTCATCTAGAAAACCTGTTTTGTATGTTTCTGGTGACCTTTTAAAAGTAAAGATTCTTGTGTACACAATCAATAAAATAACCTATTTGAAGATTTTTAAGCCTGAAAGTGAAGGGGGGGGGGGTATGTCTAGATTCAACAACTGCTTACAGAGTAAATCCATAACAGTTTTACCATGACCAAGCTGAGATGGTTAGCAAGAGAAGATTTTATTATGAATAATCATGACTGATTGATTATTGTTTGCATCATGCAGTCATTGAGATGGAGGAAGACTTTGACGGATGAGTCATTGTCTGAGGCAGAGCTACCAAAATATCTGTTACATACTGTAAGAGGGACAACATGGAAAAATTGTCAAGTTCAAGATTAATGTGGGAGATAAAGATTAAAACTACATGGGGGCAGAAAATGAGAAAATTTTAAGCGTTGAATTTTAGCATGAATGAGAATTTTTATGTATATGTGTCAGTCTACTCCATCACAAGGAGACACTAATCACGTTTCGGAGTGACTCTGCCGTGGCTCATGAAGAAAACAAGAAAAAAATGAATTTTTACAACTTTCTCTCTTTAACATTAAGTGAATACATTTGATAATTTTATGTCTCAACATGGTTACAATAGGACACTGGAAAGATGGTGATTGGGTCATGAGTTTCATTTTCAACCTGTAACATTCATATTTCAAATTTTAGGGTTAAGCTATGGTATAATTTCATGTATGCGAGTGATGTAAATGCATGCAAGTGTTGTGTTAACCTAGTTTTTAGCTATTGATTATGCTTTGATGTCATGAATTAGTTCGCTTTCATTTCCATGCTTTGCGAACCAACTTCCTTTTCCCCAGACCGAAATTTTGTTTTTTTGATGTGGTTCATCCTCCATTCTGTGTTTTAGTTTTCATTTTTTAAATTTTAACAAGTTGGCTAATATTGATGCTCCATCTCTTTTCAGGTAGTAACAATGCAGCATGGTGGCCACATGCCACAGGGTTAGCTGGGTTAACACCAAATCTCTTTAGTTCAACTATGGGAGCTCTAGGACAAACCCAGGATGTTGCATCTTTCCAGAGTCTCCTCAAAGCAACTGGTTAGTACACAATTTTACAAAATTTTCCCAGTATTGAATAAATAGAGACAAATGCAAACCCAGGAGGAGGCAGGTGTGGCATTTACCTCCCTTCTCCCATGAGGGGCCTTGTCGACCCCCTCCCTAATAAAATGATGAAATCTAGTGTAATTGTTCAATATAGCAGTTTTCACTTTAAATCTCACCTCTGTGAAGTCTGTCTCATTCATTCCCCCACCCTGTTACAAGTAAGGTTCTCGCCACTTCTGGAAATTGAAATTGTATTGTTGTGTTGTGAGATTTGTATGGTAGATGTATCTATTTGCCTGTTTTTCTGATTTTCTCTGTTGTTTGAGGGGAGGGAGAACTGGATCTATCATCAACAGCTGGTTTGTAGCATACAATTCTGTACCTGATGTAATTGCATTTCCTTGCAATGTAAGTTTTCAGAGCTGTGTGATGATTTTGAAAACACATATAAATATGCAAAGAATGTATTTTCATCTATGTTGCCCCTTCTTACCTCATAATTACATAACCTACCCACAGTATGAGCCTGGATTAAGTCAGTTACACATGTCATTCAAAACATTTTATCTGCCTTTTCCCATGTCAACCAGCTTTCACTCACATTTTTGTCTGCCTTCCACAGGGAGGGGACGTGGTAGGGGAAGAGGCAGAGGGAGAGGCAGAGGTCGTGGTGGTGGGTCAAGAGGAACAGGAAGAAGAGGACGACCACGGAGGTCAGACTCTGTCATCATGTCGTCATTACCAAGAGACCTTCCAACCCTTGGTGTGCATCATAATGGGTCCATCAGTGAACTGACAAAAGCTGCAACTGGGCCCATTGGCTCACCAAAGGCAGCAGTGTCAGTTATCAAGGAAGCTCCAGTAAGTGCAATATGCCCCCTCCCACTCCTTACCCTTATTGTATCTGCATGTTTGTGTTGAATATTCATCATGTTAGCTACAGATGATGCAGTGTCTGTATTTGATTGTAGTGCATAAAGCCTCGTTCCCCATGTGTTTATGCCCTGTAGAGAGAACTCATACTGTAGACTTTTGACCCACACAGTATGTGTGTATTTTCCCCTTTGAGTGTATTGATCCTGAGTCCTCAGCCCCAGTCTCCAGCCATTATTATGTTTGTCAACTTTTGTCAGATTTACTGCCTTTGGTATTGTGAGAAGAGGAAGAAGTAGGAATGAGATTGTGAATTTATTAAAAACTGAGGAACATAAAGCCACATTTTGACAACTTTATTTATTTATTTATGTGTAGCTAATTACAGCAGCAACCCCTTCAACCCTCCTCCCCTCACCCCTTCCCTGCACTATGACTTCACTGTAAAAGTTGAAATTTCAGAAATTGCATTAGCAGTTTAGATGCACTATTTAAATGTTTGGCACAGCCCATTAATAATAAAATGAACTAGGCTGCCCTGTTACTGTAGGGGGGATTTTAGTGGCTATTGTGTGCAGCGAGCATCTAGTAGGTTGGCAGTCCTAATCTGGTAGAACCCCCTCTAAATTCTCTGGAAACTGATGTGTTTGTTTAGCAAGTGCAGGTGGGGTAACCAAAAGAAATGGTTAATTTAAGGTCTTTCTGGTTGATTGAGGTTTCCTCCACACAAGGTCTTGAATGTCCTCTTTAGATTGTTTGCCAAGCTGTGGAGCAGGGTGATTGGCCTCCACCTCTCCTAGCCCATTGGAAAGTTGCTCAAGACTAATTTAAAATCTTTCTTAGATGAAAACCTTTTAGTGCTGGTCTTGGGAGCAGGATTGGGAGTTACCACTACACCTCTGCTCTTTCATCTTCTGAATGTTAGTTTAAAAGAGAAAGAAAATCTTGCCATGTTCATCCACATTCCACTTGTTATGTGAAAGGATCTTGATGAGTAGATTGGCTTACTGAACCTAAATAAGACCAAATTACTGAAAACTTCAATTATTTTAAGTTTGAATGTATGTAGTCTTCTTTGCTCTTTATCATGTGTAAATAATCCAAAGATGGCATAAATTGCAGGATTTCTTTTTGTTGTTTCATAAATGTATCCACATATAACCATCTCCTTCTAAACATGTCGCCAACTCATATAAGTACTTGAATCCTAGTAGAGGATGGGTTTAGATGTAGTTAAAACCCCAAACAACTATGCATGTTCTCAGTTTTTTGTAGCATCAACACCCTGTGCTTGTAGTAGCTGTATTACCTTCAGTAAGGACATATTTTTTTTGTTTTGTCTAAAATGCCAGCATCCAATCATTTGTGTCTGCATCATTTATGAAAGGTTATTAAATTCACGAGTGATGTTTAAAACCTGTAGATGAAAGTAATGCATTTTATTTATTTTTAATTTCAGCTTGCTGTTCAAAGTCATGTTTCCTAGAACCTTGTGTAATCCTGCTGCTATTATTTTGAAAAGCATTTGTATAATGCCAGAAATTAAAATCCAATGCCTTAACCGAGTAAGGTTGCCATGGCAACCATGGCTATCCCAACCCCATTCACCTATCAGTAGTCCAAAGAGAATTTCTAATACCACCAACTTATGTGATGGTGGGAGAAGTGGAGAGAAGGGGGGGGGAGGGGAAGGAAGATGAGTTCTAGAAGTTCTAGTTATGTCAGGGCTTCCCAACTTTTGTAACTGTACGAAAGTTTGCTGCCAATAAGTGTGCTTAAATTTTTTTCATTCCTTTATGGATATGTCTAAGGAGTAGCAAGTGAGAAGCTATATCTGGATTATTCAAAATTTGCTGTAACTCTTTGTTTCACTGTAGTTAAAATCTCCATATGCAAATGTGAACAATACCCCAAAACACCGAAAACTTGGCAATTTAAAATGAATAAAAACAGCAGGCAAAAAAAAAAACCAACAAAAATTCTTCCTAAAATTTTTTGTTCTCTCCCTATGTCTTCCAGAAATCACATCAAAGTCCGACTGACCTGTCAGTCAACAGTTCTGACAATGGGTCACCAACGCCATTGAACATGTCCATGGGGCCCAAAAAGTCTGACACACCCAGTACCTCCACAAAATCAAAAGATCCCAGCAGCGACAGTGAAGTAAGTGGTTTGGATGAGATTGACATGTCAGAGGGGGATGTCAGCAGTAAGTCCGCCACCAATTCAGAGCCTGACTCTGATGACGAAGAATTGGCTAAAATCGCAGAGGTATGCTGGTGGCGAGATTGTTCTGTTCACGTAAATTCTACTTTCAAGGCTCAAATAGAATTTCATGGTCCAACACTTATGCTTCTGTTCATGGGTTTATTGTGGGTTCTCAATAAATTTCATTTTTTCAAAAAGTTTGAAGGTTAATGTAGAAAAAGCATAAACATTTAAAACTGTAAAAAATATATATACTCTGGTAGACATGTGCATTTAACATTTGCATTTGTCAATGAACTTTATTTATTTTTTTACATTGGATTTAAAAAATTGCCATATTTGTCTCTCTCTCTGCTATCTTTCCTTTGTGCAGTACCTCTCAGGAGTAGCTTCCTCTAGTCTTGTTTGACCGTTTTGTCATTTTTTTTTTCTTTTTGTCTTGTTGCTAGCCAATAACCCCACCCTGAGCAATTCATCTATGTTATGTTTGTTGTTGCTGTAATCATTGTGTCCTTTTTTATGAAACATAGGTTTAACCTCAAAATTCTTTTTTGTGCCCTCAAAGAATCAGAAAGCATATTCACAAAAATTCAAAGTTACTGAGTGCCCTTTATTAGACATTTAATTTCTAACATCACACAGGTGTCAGGGCATTGAGATGCACATAAGTGTATTAGCAGAAAGAAAAATGTTTCAAATTTTGAGCAGTACAATGGATTTACCCAACCGTAGCACATTTATAAAGAGTCTTTTGTTTTGTTCTAGGAGGGTAAAGTCCTCAATACAGACAAAATATGTATGAAACATGGAAGCATCACTAAAAATTCACAAGTAGCAAGTATAGCAATCCTGCAGTAGAATTCATAGCACTTCCTTCAACATTCCTTCCCCCACTAAAAACATAATGGCTATTAATTTATGCTTTGTTATGAGTTTAATGTATACTTTTGTCCTTGGAATTAAATATTCTTAAACTTAGTGTTCCATTTGACAAAAAGTTTTTTCTTTTTCTGAATTCACTTTCAAGAAGGCTTATTCATTTCATATACAAAATTATGGCAATCTAAATCGCCCCTCATTAGCTCCTATTTACACTTGTTATCCCCACTTACCCGCAGTTGGTGACTTTGTAAAAGAGAAGAACAAGTTAGTATAATTTTTAAATATAGCTGTGCACTTCACTGTTACCTCCAAATCAAAGCTTCCCTGTATACGTGCAATTTAGCAAAGATGTCAGAATGGCCAAACTCTTATAATGCTATTTAATGCAGACCAGTTTAATGTAAATGTTGTATTTCGTTACTGATGAATAGCAGGTTGTCGTTTCTTCAAATTAAACAAATTCTGCCTAGCGTATCAATATGTTCGTTATGTCTTTGATGCTCTATGTCTGCCTTGTCAAACTAGACAACTTGCCGATGCTTGACAAATCTCACTTCGGTAACATTTAATCAATTTCCCTTCGCAACATTTGGGGCAAGAGCCTTTTATTAAGGCCATTATGAGCTCTCCTATGACAGAAATTGTCACATTTTCCTGAGGTAAAAGTGGTTTTGCTTTATCATAAATGTTTATCTGGAAACAGAGAGCCATTCTGCTTTGATGGTTACAACTGAAGATGTTCGTTTCCATAGCGATGGACAATTTACTTAATATTAGTATTTTCAGGACATTTTAAAATCCTTGTTTTGTGTATTCATAATGGGTGATCAAAATATGATAAAATTTGAGTTAGCCTGTGTGGAAGGGTGGATGATGCTGTTTTTGTTACGTGTTATCCTTTTCGAATCCTTTTCACAAGGAGTGTTTAGAAGAAATTATCAAATTTTTATTCTGTACATTATGTTATCTGTTCATGGTAACAAGAGGGTCACACACCTATTCATCCTGTTTTCATTGGGCTTTCTTCTTCAATCCCCAGACAAAGAAAAATTTGGAAGCTAAACAGCTTGAACTCCTCAGGCAAGCAGATAAACTCCGGGAGGAGCAGCGAGAAGCCTTGGAGAGGAAACAGAAGGTAAGCAGCCGAGGTCATAGACAGCAGGTTGGGCATTAAAATTATGGTAGAAAGTTTAAATTTTAGGTGTTGAAAGGGTATGAGTAGCTGTAATGGTGCTGGATACTCTTCACAGAAGTTTCAGAAGTTAAAATTTAGGTAGATGCCCAGATAGAACTCAAAGGATGGAAAGCTTGGTGTCCTTCACTGTGAATTGCTCTGCAAGTGTTGTGTACTCTTTGCAGAAGATTTTGGAATTTTCATTAAATTTTGGTAGTTTTTTTTTTTTTTTTGCAAAAGGAATAGAAGGGGAAAAATCAAATTAAAAACATAACAAAGGGAGAGCACACTTGCAAGCTCAATACAAAGGCTGCATCTTTTTATCGTATTTGGTTGACAGCAGTATTGCCCTTCTAAGCATTTTCAAGTAAGTTTTCATTTTTCAAAGTGACTGACATGTAGCAAGTCTGTTGTGACTTCCAGACTCATTGTTTGTTTGAGATCTCTTTGTTTTTTTCTCATACTTTTTATCTTGTTTGGGGAGAGGGAGAGGTGTGGGTAGGGGAGGTCAGGTAGGGGAGGTCGGGTAGGGGGTATGCAATGATAAGAGTTCATTTATTGGTATCACACAAGAAAATTGCAGTACTTATTTTATTCACTCCTGAATCATTTTCTGTATGGTGGATGAACAATCTCAAAAATAAATTGAAACACGTTACATCTGGGTTAAGGATGCAAGCCTGTGACAAACATCATAACAGACTTGTCACATTTGGGGAAATGGCAGTGTCCTCCTTAATGATTACAATGGACCTATCTCAGCAAAATAACAATGTGTGAAGATGTAATTTTGTATAAGGCTTACCGTAGCTGTATGGGATAGATTCTTTCTGGGAAGCAAGGGACTGGGTCTTTTTAACTTGAGAAAACCCCGTGCTGGTAAGAAAATTGGCCAATTTTTTCAAAACATGCACCTGAGAAATTGGGTGTTCTTGCATGGGAAGGAAATGGGGGAGGGGAGGGGTGGAGATGTTGCAGCTCTCCAGCCCCCCCCCTTCCCGGGCATGTAGGCATAGGGGTTAGGATTTTCATCTGCTTCTGTTTATCATACCATAATTTTCATTCGAGAACTGAACCATGTATTTTCTTTTAATTTCAATACTCACTGCTGCTAGCTTTGAAAATTCCTATGTTTATACACAAAGTACATCAATAATGAATATGAACTTACTGTACAGTAGTCATGGATGATAACTGCCTTACACTTGTAGTATATATGATCCATCCCATAAGCTTCTAGAGTTTGATTCTTGATTACCTAAAAAGGAAGATAAATTTGCTGGTATCCAGTTTATTCTGTGTTATGTAAACAGTCATGCAAATGTACCTAAATGCAAGGTGTGATTCGTTACTTTTGAAATGCAGCATACCTTCCTATTATCACAGAAATGTGTGGTCTGTTCACTATTGTATTGACAAAATTACCCTCAAAATTGCATGAAATGACACAGGATGCATACAGTACACAGATGTTCCGTGTACATGCTTTTCCAAAGAACTCAGCATTTAGGATTCTGCCTTGTAAATATTATAGGCCTTTATGATCTCAATATCTGTGAAATCCATGGTGTTGAATTCTGTGAACATGTAGTGCAGACCTTTGTTTCCTAGACAGTTTACTTGTGACAACAAAGGATTAAGTTCCAAATCTTTCAATAAACTTAAAAGGGTTTTTTTTTTAAGCAAAGCAAAATCACCACAGTATGTCTGTATTTGGTTGTTCTGATATCTGTCCTTCTTATTGCAGAGTCAGTATAAATGTCCCAGTGTGAATGTTTGGCCTAGCTTCCCACTATTTTGCCAAAATTTCAGTAGCTTCCACGTTTTATCAAAGAGTGGGGAAATGTACCATGTTTTAACTCCATGGAAGGTTAGAGACTAGGTTGGTTCTTGAAAATTTAAGACTTAAATACAAGTTTTTACCAAAGTGTGACTGAAAAGCAAAGGAACCATTTCCCTAGCTGTTAGTAACTTTCCTCTGTCTTTAAGAAGAAAAAATGTGTGGTAAAAAAAAATTTGTGTGTAACTTATTCCTCATTTCCCTTAAGTCTTAACCATTTCCCAAGAAACATTTTCTGATGAAATTTATGAGTAAATATTCAGAGGTGATTTTTATTTGTGATTACATGTTATTGTCATGGTTGTGTTGCTAGGAAACAGCTTGCTGGTGATTTTAGGAGAGGAATGGCAGGTTTTTACATCACAGATGCTTTACATCAAAAATTAATTAGCCAAGGTGTTCATCTCAGTTTTATGTGTTTCAAATATTAAAATTAATTTTTGTATTGTAAAGATCAAAGTACACTTATGTAGAGGACATGAGTTGGACTAGCTAGCATCAAGATGGCTTCGAGACTTGTTTTTCTTCTTTCAAATTTGTGAAACAGTATTGCTGGTTATTTGGGGAAATTAATTTGCATTGAAAAATTCTCTTCATACTTTCAGCTCTCCGGCACATGTACATACTGCTTTTGTAGTGAGCTAGAATGACTTTTAATCCTATATTTAAAAGCTTTTTGATTGGCAGCCAGTTTAAGATATTCTAACAAAAACCTTCCAAACAAACACTTAAATTTTCCCAAGTTTTTAACAGGATTTGGTTCCTGACATGATATCTCATCACTGATACATCCCTGTCTGTAGCGTGATCTCTGTGGAGGGCCGTTCATGTATTTATTTGACTCCTACATATATTAGATTCGCAAGTTAAGTTTTTAGTGTTCACATGGTTATACAATGGTGAAATGGTGACTGGCATTTTGTGCATTGTCCATTATTGATCAAGATATTGTACCCATCATGTAATAATCTGTGATGGTTTAGCAAATTAAAATTGTAATTTATAATCATATTTAGTGAGCACTATCCTTGGCCTGGTCAGGCATGATTTTAAATGGGTTATTTAAATGCCCTTTGAGAAGTCAGGGGGGAGGGGGTGGGCTAGGTAAGAGTTTTCAGACTAAGGAGTGCAGGACATGAGACTGGAGTTGGACTAGCATGGATCTGTAATGTGGATTTTAATTGAAACTACATCTTTTCAATTAGAGGGGGAGGATGGAGGGTGTAACCATAAAAAAAATCATTCATCATTTTAATGTCCCATGTGGCCACAGTCCATGGAAATGGCCCACAATCCCAATGTTTCCATTCAAAGTTACATTTTTACTGTCAAAAGGGAGCATATATCTTTTATACTGTTGTAGTTCAGCCTTTTCATGCAAATCCAACCATAACAAATATATGCATAGTATCTTCTAATCAGAAATCCGCCTTTTGTTTTGTTTGTTTTTTTTTTTTTTTCTATTTAGCCCACTGAATCCAGCGATGAGGTTAGCACATTAACAATCTGTGTTTGATGGCTTTTTTAGTGCTGTTTTATCTGTTCAATGTTTGCATTTGTTTAGTTGTCTGTTTGTGTGGGATTAGCCCTGTAGTGAATAGCTGTGTCAATGCATGTTAGTTAAGATACAGAATGTCATCAGTAAATCTTTGTGTGGAATAAAAGAATAAAAGCTGGATAAGATCAGCAGTGGCGGATCCAGGGGGTCGCAACAGGCACCCCCGCCCTTTTAGTGAAAAAAAAAAACGAAACTTGAGGATCCAGTGAGGAAGTCAGCCCTTTTCCTTCCATCCCCCCTTTAGCCATCATGAAAAAATGATCATAAACATGCCTCAGAATGTGTCAGATATTGCATCATTTTGCATCTCTTCCAAACGCAAAGAATTTTCAAAGGGGAGGGGGACATCCCCCTCCCTAGACCTCTCCATGCACAGTGATCAATAATACCTTGTGCCCCCCTTATATTGAAAATTCCTGGATACTCCCCTGGATCATGTTACATCAGGTAAGTTGGGGGTTGCTTGGGTGGCAGAGTAGTACATACTGCTCTAATTTGTTTCACAAGGTCTTGGATTTGAATAATGCTCAAAGAACATTGGCCTTTTTCTGGCTGTATTCTTGCACGGTAATGCCATAGACTTGCCATCAAAATTGGTTGCCCAAATGATAAAGTTGGTTGTCCGGCCAGACTGAAGTACTTTTAGCTGGACAGTTATTTAGCCAACTGACATGTTTTAGCATGCTTAGAGATTGTAGCCAAGGAGGTTAAAGAGTCAAGTTTTTAACTCCATAAGAGCCAATGTTGAATTGTAAAGTCATCTTTTTGTGTATGCATTCATTTACAAACAAATTTGAAGCATTTACCTTAAGACTTGGTGAAAATTGGCCCATCTAAATGAAGACTTTAGAACAGTAAGTCATAAGGGCTGAATGAAACTGAGGTATTGGCTGTAGTTGGCATGGAGGGGTCATTGTTACAGACAAAAGATCTATAAATTGCTAGCTAGTTTTTGTTCCCATGGTTCATGGGAGGAGGCAGGATTTCCCAAAGGGAGTTTCTGGAAATGGTAATGGCTTCATCCACATTCCTGCAAGGAAATCTACTGTTAATGGAGTAGTACATAATGACAAAACACTTTTAAGGTTTGGTAATTACAACCAGTTACAACTGCCTTTACAAGGCTGCCTTAATTTTAACAGAATGGATATTCTGGTCACAAAATACAACATTTGCATAAAATCAGGGAACTTGTCTCTATATTGGTGTATACCATCTCAGTAGCATGTTGCCTTTAGAAGTTATGGATGTTTCAAGAAAATATTCAATTCACAGCAGTGCATTTCATGATGGGAAATTTTTGGTGTCGTACAGGCAGACTAGTTGAACATCTTTTGTATTTCTTTATAATCTTGTCACTTGTTTAAAATGAAGTATGCAGACACTTAAAAGAGTTGTAACCCTTTTCCTCACAAAATTTTAAGTTCAATATTTAGTGAATGTTATTCAAGTTTCACTGAAAACAAGTTTCAAGTCAAATATAACACTTTGACTGTAAAAACAAAACATTTTTGTAGCAAACTGCCAGCATTAGATAACATTTTGTAAGCTTGAGGCAACTGGAAATTTGTGCTTGACAAGAATAACCCATGCCATCTGTAAACAGGGATATTTTGAGTTATGAACAACCTATGGGTATGGAGTTTGAGAGGCATGTGATGAAATCCTTTTCTCTTTCATTTGATTCACTGGAATATTCCTTTTGAAGTGGATTGAAAGGGGGAGTAGGGGGTTGGCTATGCCCCTGGCTGTAAGGTTTGATTACAGTGTGATTTGTTAAGCAAAAAAGTAAGAAAAAGAAGCCCACAAATGACAATTAATGAATTTTGCAGGGTTAAAAATTTTTTTTTATTTCTGGCTGCAAGTGTTGATAATAGCCGTGGAGGTCAAAGGTCATCTTGGTATGCCCTTTATCCCACTGGTAAATAAAACAGTGATGTGCATTTTATGTTTAACAGCTTTTTTGTAGATCTGAAAAATCAGTGATTTTTACTAACACCTTGAACATGTGTGTAGCTACAAAGCCTAACCATTTTTGTGTTAGCTAGCTATCCGTGGCTGTGCAGCCAGTGCATTAAGTTTTAATGTTTCTGTATGGTTAATAGCATAACAGGAAGCCAGCATGACCCAAGGTGTGCCAGGGAAAACTTTTGCATGTTTGCTGAAATTTTTGCCTGGTTATTTTTGACACCTATGCCTGGTTATATTTTCTCTCTGGCTGCATGTACATAAATGTTGATGTCATCTGTTAGCATTCTTTCCACTGGGAAATGAGAAAACAAAATGACAATTTCTAGGAATGTCAATTTTATATGTGAACTTTAAAGGAAGAACCTCCAAATGTACCCACACTGGATGTTTTAGTAAAGTTTGTTCATTTTATGCATTATCTCATGTATTAAAATAGTTGCTTTATGTAAATTGTATGTCTTTATCTATAAGTGCAACAAGTTGTTACATTTCCTGTATTAAGATGAATCACACACTTTACAATTTCACAGCAGTTTCTTATGATGGCTAGTAAAACCTTAGCAATTGGTGACCAGTAGTAACATATCTTAGGGCTTGGAGCATGTGAGCATGTTCAGACCTTAAACACTGTCCAATCAGTTGCATCATAGCATTGTATGATTTTGCTTCCAGTTTTGTTGATTCCATATAATTTCTGCCTTTTTCACCGAAAATTAAAAGTTATCATGCCAAATCAACACAGTTTGCAACAAACTTACACGTTGTTCGTTACTCTTTTCAGTAAAGGACTTGACATAGCTCTTCATTGTGATTTTATGTGTCACAATGAAATGAAACCTTCAAAATGTCAGCTTTATCTAATTATGATAAAAATTGCCTGATGAAGATGTGCTGATCTTGGAAAAATGGATTAAAATTGAATAAACTTAAGTTAAATTAGTATAGATATTTGCAGAAAGTACAAAAGGGTGCTTGCCATTATTTATGTCTTATTCCTTTTGTTATTTGCATGTAATATGTTTTTGAAAGTGCTAACTGTGCCTTTGTTACTCTTCTCTGAGTTTGTGTATTGTTTCTGCCACATTGTGGTCAAAGTTTGGCCTCTTTTTCTGACTTATGTGCCATAATGTATGATATCTGTTCTAGCTAGTACAAGATGTATAGATGGTATGAACTCAGAAATTTTCCAATTTCTCATCTTGTTTTAAGGCAAAACAGAGAGAGGAAGAATTGCGGCAACATGAAGAGGAACAGAGGCGGAGGGTAGCAGAGCTTACAGCTCACTTTGAGAAAGAAATCAAGCAACAGCAGTGGCAGCTACGAATGCAAAAGACGCAGGATGAGGAATTCACAGTGAGAACATCGTCACGGCACCACAAGGAGGAGAGAAAAGAAAAGAAGAAGAAACGAAAGAAGAAGAAAAATAAAAGTGGGATTCCTGAGATGGGTAGAGAAGGGAAAATTAGGAGGAAAAGACATCATCATCACAGCCATAGGGAACATAAAAAGGCAGCTGCTGATGGAAAAGGGGATGGGGTAAGTTGAGGGGAGCAAGACCACCATTTTATGTTGATCACATAACGGCAGACTTTTTTGTCAAAGTTATCTGAAAGTGAAAAGTAAAATAAGTTTTCAAATAGAAAATGACTTCCTGATAAATTGTATCTCCGAATGTCAAATTTTGTCTTAAATGTCACTTCCGGCTGGTATTACCATGAATTACATTCACACTGCAAGTCTGGTACTTGTACTCAGGACCAGAGCCTGTCTTCATGACATTGTACTCACACTACGTCTGGTACTTGTACTCTGGACAAGAGCCAGTATACTTGCACTCATGACTTTGTATGAGAACTACAAATCTAGTAATTGTACTCAGGACCAGGGATTGTACTCACACTATAAGTCTGGTACTTGTACTCAGGATCAGAGATAATAAACTTGTACTCATGGTGTTGTATTTACATTATAAGTATGATGTATGTACAGATCTCCATCCAGTCTTTTCCCAAGTTTTACAAGATAATTTTCACAACTGCTATTTTCTGCTCTATTCTTTCACATCATTGACAGAGTAATTTAGATGATTCTGAGACTGGAGCCCTTCCATCTGAGTATAACACCATGGGGGAGTCCCCTAGACCCTCAGTTGTCATGCATCCCCAGGGGTACAATCAAGAAGCTTCATTGGAAGGGAGTATAAATGGTGCCACCCAGGAATCCATGGACAGAGAAGAAGGGGGTCAGTCTGAAAGACAAGAAGGCACTGATAGTGAAGACTCCCATTCAGGTATGATTAATAAGGTTGTCCCTAGAGAGCCAATGGCCACATTGTTTTTTGTTTGTGTATCTTTACAGACGTGTATGTAAACCTCTGGTACAAACTGTTATCAGGTAAAAACTGTTTTCATTGCGCTTATCTCCTTGGTTCAATGCACAATTGTAACCAAACTTTGATAAAAGATGCAATATGGGTACCCTCTTGTGTTTATGGGTTGTTACTATCTGTGTTCACAATACAGAAATGTTTGCATGAACCGTAAATATGAGATGAGTTTGAAGTGTTGTGTACTTGCAGGGATAACTGTACTGAAAGTCCTTGTGTGACAGTAAGTTTATAGTGAGCTGTTGTCAGGTATACAAAGAAAATTATATCTCAAACAATTGGGGGAGTTTTTTTCATCAATGTAATACTGTATCTTATCCATGTATCTTAAAAATGGCTCTCTTTGTCTTGAAAAAGGTTTGAATGTCATTATCGCAACAGTGTGGTGGATAGATGGTAATGTTCAGAATTCTCGTCAGTTAGTAGGGGAAGGGGTGGCAGTGGGAAATGCTCTCCTACCACTATTTTGAAGATCAAGGGCCAGAAAAAACATGAGGCCTACTCCACTGCCTTTTGTATTCTGACATTAATGTATGAAAGAAAATGTTATAAAAACTTATCTATAACTAGCCTTGAAGTGATGTTAAATTTGTGTTGTGTTTAATCAAAGGTAAATAAAGTGAAATGTCCCTTCCTTACCCCCTCCCTTCTCCTTTCCCTCTTGTCACTTGAGATATTGATGTTACTGGTATGTATATGACACATAATTAGTGTTGGTGAATTCCATCTTCAGCAATGATGAATGGATCTGAACATATTCAAATTAATTGTTCAACAAGCATTGCATCCACCCTCAGCCGGGTTTTTTTTTTTTTTTTACAAGAAGTTTTCTGTTTTATAAAATTATGCAGTTTTTTTTCGAACTTCATTTCTTTAGTATGTGCCATCTGATGTCACAGAGAAAGTCTAAACAAGATTCCATTGTAAACTAACATTGCTCTCTTTAGTTCATAGCAGTGTTTTGTTTGTTTGTTCTTGTATATAGTGCTATTATGGGATATCTATTTATGACATCATCTGAAGGGTCTTAAATTCCTACCTTGGCAAATACTAAGCTTTGGATTATTCAGTTATAGAGTTACTGTCTTTTTCCTGACCTAAAATATAGAAATATAAAAGTAAAAACTATTTTTTACAAGTTTTTGGCTCTGTTTGATTGTGGAATGACTGGTAATGTCAGCTGACAAGTTGTAAGACTGATATCGTGCAATGTCTCTTTGTCAGACAAAAACACAGTATCCTGTAAACTAAATTATGACTTAAGCTTATTTGTACTTTTTCTGACTCTTAGTTAATGTATCTTGTGATAAAGTAATATTTGTCTGCTTGTGCAACGGAAGAAATGATCAATTTCTAATTGCTTTTGAAAGGAAAGTTTGATCCCGCTAGAAGGGAAACTAAGTTAACACCACACATAAGAATTAAGATGTATACAATTGTAGAAAAAATTGAAAGAAAGACAAAAATGAGATGAGATATGAGCAGACTGATCGAGAAATAAAATGCTCAATAAAATAAACAGACTGTCAGACACATTTCACACATATTCAGCCAAGCAGCTGCTGGCAAATTTGATGAATGCATTCATCAAAAGTTTGCAGAATAAGAATACTCTCAACAGTAAAACACCTTGAGGGCTAATTAACATATTAGTTTTGTAACTTCTAATTAATTGTACCATCAAAATCACCTTCACGACAAATTACTTATCTCACAGTTTGTATGATGCAAATAAAGGCATCAAGAGCAGATAGCATGTTACATATGAAAATGTTATGACTACTGTACTATGTATTGAAGTATTGCAAATGACAGCGGAAATGAGAACGTATCAAGAAAAAGTCTTCTTAAATTTGAAGAGAATATCCTACCTACATTTTTTTTCTTTTGCAAAAAGTCAAGATTATATTTCTGTAATAATGTTGTGCCATTATGTATTGTATTGGGTGTCTGCTAATCTGGTGCTGTGATCGTGTGAGTCAATTATTAAGGCTTTTGTGGTGTTAATATTATTTGCTACATATCTATAGGGTATGACTCACTTGTTGGTGGTGTTATGTTACTTACTGTTAGTTTACTAGAGAAAAGGGACTGCAAATGTGAAACATGGATTATGCTTCTGTCAAACTAATCATTTCAAGTAATACCTTAAGACTTCATGGATAAGTCATCATAATGGGGAGTGTTACTCACAGAATTTGAATGATGGGAAGGGTCTGGGGTTCTCAAAAAAGTTTTTTATTCTTCAGATAGATCTGAGCTGATTTGCGCTGTATAGTACTTATGTAATGTATTTCCCTCCTTCCTCCGTACATCTATTAATAAACATTTAAATATTTCCTTAATTGCTTTTACTAACCATCTAGCAAAGTCAATAGCCCTGTGGGTGGTGTTGGCCTATTACTCCCCCTCCTCACCTTGTACTCTCATCCTATTCTTCTCTTGCCATTATTTAATACTTAAGTTAAATAATTACAAATTTGAAAAATGGTGGCATCAGCTTTATAGTTGTGCATAATTTTCTTCTAAAACTTTGTCCTTTTGCTATTTGTTTTTTCTCATGTGTAAGATTTTTGAAACCTTAGTTCTCATTCATCTCCCTATCATAACAGGTGAGAATTTCTCTGAAAAAGGAGGCTATGCCAATGGGGACATCAGCATGGGAACAGCCTACCCTGGTTTAGTTGCAGCCCCTAGCAGTGCTGCTGCCAGTGCAGCTGCTGTAACACCCATTCGGTTTACCCTCAAAAGAAAGGCTGATGGTGATCCTCGAATACCCATGGTGCTTATGCGTAAGTTTCATTGTCTCATTGTAGTAGATGGGGCTGTGGTGGTGATCCTCGAATACCCATGGCGCTTATGTGTAAGTTTCATTGTCTAATTGTGGTAGATTTGGCTGTGGTGGTGATCCTCGAATACCCATGGTGCTTATGTGTAAGTTTTATTGTCTAATTGTGGTAGATGGGGCTATGGTTTGTTTTAAGTTTTTCAGTTAAGAAAGTTTTGTTAGCCAAAGTAGTCAGCAGTCTATTTGGTGTTGATTTACTTTTTCCAGCTCCCACAAAATGATGAAGAGCAAGGGGGTAGCTAGGGGGAGGGGGTGGAGTGGTTAGAATGAATCCCTTTCCAACGTTCTAAATTTAAGGCATTAACTGAGACAATAAATGCACCTGAATAGTTATAAACTTTCGTGTAAACATAAAGAATTTCATGTTCACTTAGTTATTTCAAATTTCCAAAGAACTGCAACTTAACTCTGCTTACAGCGGTGAAGAAGAAACGTTTGCACGTTACTGACGAAATGGCAGTACGTCAGCCCCTCCTCCATGGTTGGCGACGCCAAATCATAGTTCGTCAGATGGGACCAGGCGATCGTATCAAGGGAGATGTCATCTACTATGCTCCATGTGGTAAGAAACTGCGGACCTATCCTGAGGTCATGAGGTACATTGAAAGGAGAGCCATCTCAGAGGTTGGGAGAGAACATTTCAGTTTCAGCGTCAAGATGAGAATTGGAGAGTTTCTGGTACCAAAACAGGATGGAGAACATGTGAGTGTTAAATTGTTTGAAGTTTGTGTCTTGAGTTAATCTTTTGAGAACCCTTAAAGCATATTTTGTTTAAATAGTTGCTATCTTAGTTGCTAGGGGCTCATAATGGTTTGCATAAGTGCATTGACCACTCAAACCATACATTCTCTGACCATTTTCATCTCATTCACTGTTTGCTTTGTGCTAGTAGGGCAGAGTTAGACCATTTGTACTAAACATCTATTAGAGTGTACATCAATTGCTGTGGCAATGTTGCTTCAATGATTTCACCTTTGTTCTATAAAGTGTACCCAGGTAGGCTTTTGTGAACCTCTGTCATTGCTATTATGAATCTAGTGCACACCCATACATGCACATGATTTTGTTACCCAAACTGTCTTGTAGTTGGTGTTAGTGCTGACTTGGTGTGAGAACAGATAACTTCGAGTCAGCAGGCTGCCTACTGGGACACTCTATACCAGGTACCCTCAGCCCTATTAGTCCTGACTCTTTTCAAAGTCGCAACTCCTACATTGACATCATAAGTGACACAGGCCAGCACCTATAAATTGTCGACTACTAGCCTACCAGTGAGTGATAATATACTACATGCTTCTTAATGGCTGATTTGCTGAACTGACAATGTTGGAGTTTATAGTGGGAAAATCTTAGTGGCCAGCAGAAGGAAAAACTTCCAAAAGTGTACAGAAAAAGATAAAAAATGCCCAGCCTTTTGTAAAATACTTTATTAAAATCTGCAAATTATCACAAATATTAATTCAAAAATGCAATTTTTGTGAATAGTTTTGACATTATTGAAAATGATGTGGGAGTCACGATTCAAAGGAAAATTGAGTGGCTACTGGAGTCCTGGCCAGGAGTCATAACTAGGTTACTTTCCCAAGCCTTAGCTTTGGGACATTTGGTAATGTGGTACAATCAGTTGATTTCTCCCTGGGAAGTCCTGCCATCCTACATTTTGATGCAAACTTATATTTGACAAAGACATTCCTTTGAGGAGTCTAAGAAATGTGCTGTACTTTCTTCAGGAAATTATCATGCAGGTTATGTGATGTTGTGTTCAGTTTAAGTTGTTTACAATTAATGTGTTTTAATACATTGCTATTTTCTAAGGAAGGAATCTCACATTTTGATACCAGCATATAATTACAGAAATAAGTATTCTCAAGTTTCAAATTTCATGGAAAAGTGATAAAACATGAGAACAGAAATAAAATAGACAAAACATGAAATGAAGTCTTGTTTTCTTGCCAAAGGGCACAGTCATATTTCTGTAATGTACTCCAAAAAGTTAAAGCAAATTTCCTCTTAAAGCAATTTGAGAATAGTATGACACAGTATGAGAAAGTGTTACAATTTGTGCAATTTCTATGCTTTCATTAGACAGACCTAGAAAGAGGACAGTTTTTTTGAGCCAAAAGGTGTTGCTTTAAAAATTTCAAATTATTTTTTAGTCTGAAGATAACATTTACCTAGAAATCATCTTTATTGTGGTTTTAAGAAAAACAGTAGAGGCATTGGAAATGATGGGCTGTTGTCATTTTTGGCCTTCCAGGGTGTGGTGTTTGAAAAAATATCCGAGGATGAGATGGAGGAGAGGTTAACTGGAAGGAGAAGCAAAGGGAGATGGAGCAAGATGGCGGAGAAGAAAAGAATCGCACAGGAACTGGCAAGAAGAGCTACTGAATCGAAATTCAGAAAACGACTCGAACAGCAAGGTAGGTCTTAGTTTAGAGCATTAATAGTCTGCAGCACTGAAGACTGTATCCTGCCCTCAATGCTGGGATGTCTGCAGCCTTACTAGGTCTATAAAAATCTTCCTTTTTGGGCTCCTTGCCTGTAGAAAAAATTGAGTATAATTCAGTGTTAGGAAACATTAGTGTGGTTCTCCTCCCTGTGAATGGTCTCTCATTTAAAGTCACAGCAAAATACTACAGTCCTTGAAATGAATGGTATTACTTTCACTTCAGTGAACTTAAATGTTATGCATTCAGAGATTTTTGTTTATGGGTTCTACTCAGGAAAGTCATAGCTGGCAGAAAATAAACTCTTACATGCAGTGAGGTCCATGCAGAGCATAATGTTTGTTCATCTCTGGTGACCCATGGAATATTGACCAATACATACTGAAGTGCCACATCACTGCTTGGATGAGACAGAACTTAAATATAACAAGGACAAGTTGTAGCACAACTTAGTACAAACATTTGAAACACTCATTCCAATTCAGGTATAACACAATAGTTCAAAGATGACAGTTGACCTAGTAATACCATACACCCTCTCAAGATAACTATGTAAAATAAACTCAAATAATTCAATATTAAATAAATTCCCTTCCAGAAGGTCCTCAAATCCTTTCCCCTTCCCCCTCCGTCCTGACCCCATGTAACAGATGTTCACCTCCCATGGATACAAACTGGATACATGTGTATATAATAAGTTTGGTATCATATTGCATCTTGCTTTCATTATGTACAATAATTCTGTTTAGCTGTTTGCCTTGTAAAACTTACTTTGTATTTTCCAACATTTTCTCGTTTTCATCGTTTTCAGAGCTGGCAAGACGCCTCACAGAGGCCAAACTAAGACGCAAGATGGAGCGCCAACAAGAGATGGAGCTTGCCAGGGAGCAACGAAGACGGCAAGGTAATGGTGGGTTATATCACTTTTATTCCTTTCCTTGAATCTTGAGACATATTTGATATCTCCAGACAGAAGTAAGTCCTGACTTGCATTCTTGTCTTCATTTTTACATATTGACAGCCTTCCTCTGCTAACCATTTTCTTCCATTTTTCAAGGTGACGATGAATTTAACCCTTTGGCAGTGTGTTGTCTTGCAGCAAAACCATATTTTGCCATTCATTCATACACATGGATGGTGTCACAAAGTTGAAATACCGAGCCCCCTCCCTCAAAATTTTCATGTCCTTTAAATGTTGTGTAGATATTGGGAGATGCCACAGTGTTTTGAGGATGTTTAGGCTTGCTGATGACTGTTTTACTCATACAGACCTACAGAGGCAGGTTGACACAAACAATATGGCAGCCTACTCAAAATTATAGCAAAACTAGGTTCTAGTGCTAGGCCATCCTAATAAGTATGGTGCAAAACAGATGCTGTGAATTTTCTTCTTCAAATTTCTAGATAATTTTCCAAATTCTTTAGGGTGCTGAAATTCCATAGAACACAAAATTACATATCATTTAAATATTGTAATCTCTCCATCAGTGTGTCTGAAGGGAATAGGGAAGGGGTGATCCTCTTCTGTAGTGAAAGGGTTAAATTCATACTGTGAACTTACCTCCTGTCACTTTATGACATACTGTTTTCTTTAACCATAGTTAGTAATCCATGAACCTAATGACCCTCTTTGAATAGTCCTTATTCCTCCCCCTTCCCTTGGCCTTCACCCCATTGCTACAAAAAAGAAAAAAAACATGCATCTCTACCTGCAAAATAAAAAAAGACTTTGCATGGTCCATATTTTTTCTTATTCTCATGTTCAAGTGATAGCTAAAGATTCCAGTAGAATACATGTTACATTTTATTTGTAGCAGCTGATATGATTTCTACATTTTGTCACTGGTTGCTGTCTGGGCTTGTTAAACCAATCTGCACACCAGATAGATAGCCTGCAAATCAACCCTGCTACTTAACCTGTGTCCTTTAGTTTTATCTGATTGTGGTGCATCCTCTTAGCTATTACTGTGAATAAAAGCTGTAGGCCTACCCTGGGCCTATAGCCAGCTTCACATTTTTAGGGGGGCAAGTGTTGTGATTGGGAGGGCGTAAAACATTACACCACATTAATTATTATGCACTTTCAATTTTCATCTGGGGGGGGCATTCCCCTGAAATGCCCCCCCCCCAGTGGCTACAGGCCCACCCTACCCATATACCATCATGGTTCACACAAGTTTCTCACATTTAACAAAACTGAAGGAAATGTGTTCCATTCCTCTATGTATCAGTCATTAGTTTATATCTTCCTCAAGTGATAAAAGCACTCTCATTAACCATTTACAATCAGTATTCTTTCCCATGTGTCTAATTTTCACCATCCCTACCATTGGCAAACCAGGGAGATAGGTTTGTCATCAGAATAGACCCCCTGCTGCCAATGCTCACAAGACATTCAATTCCTATAATTATTTGCAAAGGGGGAAGGGGTGTGCTTTCTTGGACATATCAAGGCCTGGGGAGTGCCATTTCCAGCAGTCTTGGGGGAATTTTTAGGTAAAAGTTTCTTTGTACACTGCATGCAAACCGACCAATGGTGGCAGTCCACTTAGATGGTGCCAAGAAGTTTAAACTTACCAACCCTCAATCCCCTCCCCACCCATCCAACAAAAATATGCTGGGTTCACTACTCATCACCACAAATTGCTCCATTACATGATCCATTTATAGCTAGGTGCAATAAACTTCAAGCCATTTTGATTAGTATCATATTCCCAGTGCATGCCCTTTGTATCAGTGTGTTTTTGGTTACCCTTACTGTAGTGTATAGGCTTATAATTAGTTCATTGAAAGTCATCATGAGTGGCTATCAAATCAATTACTTAATTTTGAATTATTTTTCTGACTGGAAGTGTGAACTTTTAATCACCAGGTTTTCACTACCCATGTCCTTTAAAAGTAGTGAGCTACATACCCTCAGTCCTTTGGTAGTCTTATATATTAGGTTTTGATGTGTCCACCTTACTAACATTTCTGTCTACCTTCCCTCATTCCAATGTGATAAATGTATCTGGACTTTGAATCAGTCGTATAAATTGCCATGATAATAGTGGGTTGTCATTCTCACTTATTCAACCTCTTAGGCTACCTTCTGGGTAAAGAAATGTTACTAATTCCACTCCAAAGTACAGATTATGGTAAAATATCCTTCGCATATATTAAATAGTCCAGTCCGTAATTATGGAACTGTTGGCAAGAGTTGGCCATTAGAAACACTACACATGTTAAGTAATGATTCAGAGTCATAAAATGCACAAGGGTGGTGATTTTAATAGTTACAGGTGGACAAGACATTATCATAACCCATTTTTCAAGGTGTGTCTACGGTTTATTCTGTCCCCTCACAGCTCTGATGATGGCTGAGGCCAAACAGCGGGAAAAGGAGAGACGAAAATTACTTCGAGAACAAGAGAGGGCAGCTAGGTTGGAACAGCTGCGAGTTGAGAGAGAAGTCAGAGCACAACAATATCTGGAGGTATGTCACTGATTATTTTGCTGTACCCTGTTTGCACTAGTGCTTAAACCAGCTTGTGGAACATAGTCACTTTCCCTACCAAAGAAAAGAGTTACACTAGGCTTCTTTCATTGGTAATCAACCAGTAGTTACTAGAACTCTTTGAAATTCTGCACAAAAATAACTGTGCAGGAAAATTAGAGAGAGGAAATGAATAAACTGTTTCCTTAGCTCTTAACTTAGGTAACTTTTGTTAGAAACCAGTTATGTTGACAGAGACTTGAACAAGGTCATTGAATTTGCTAAACCAATGAACTTACCTTGTGGCCATTTATATATTGCAAAATTTGTAACAATCAGAAGTTTTGCCAAACCATAAAACTTCCTCTGTAGCCATCCACATGTTGCAAGATGTGTTGCACTCATGAAGTTTTGCCAAACCAAAGAACTTATCCCATGGTTGTGTTATGTGTTCAGTACACTGCATGCTACTGAAAGCGACATTTTTCAAATGGATTTGGATTTGCTAGACACAGAGGGACTTCAGATGGAAGATTTGTGTATTCTGTGATGCACCATTGTATTTCACAAGTGTGTGGGTCCAAATCCTGCCTCAGGTCCATAGGTTCTTCTTTGATACTCTGGCTTCACTCCCACCTGACACAGTTTGCTATCAAAATTGGATGCCCAGCTAATGAATGGTCTGGCAAGCCGGATTGAAGTTCCCTCAGACAGACTAGTTAACCCGCCGACTTTACTTTATGTGACCATCAATCTCATATTGTCCAGTAAACATTCACATGTATTCAAAATCAGGTTACAATGGTTATTTTGTGTTGCATCTTGTCCAATGGAAGCTAAGTTTTTTTCCTTTCATTTTAGAAGGGCTATTACCCCCATTTTGCCACACAAAGACAAAAACTACAATTTCACAAAGAAAATTTGAATTGTTTCAAATTCTTCCTTTCTTGTATTTTTTCGGTGTAGTAATTATTGGAATTATCAAGATAAGCTCAATTTGTGAACTGGGTGATATTATTCCATTGTGAACAACTAAATACACGTGAAAGCACTGAATGTTATATTCTCAGAATGAACTGAAAATGCATTTCTGACATGTGTGTGCTTTGTTGTTATCACATTCACTGAGGTAGGCATTTAACACCTGAATGTTTTATGCTTAATAAAGGGAGGTCAGTAAAGTTTCCAAAATTTAAAAAAAAAATGCACTACAAACATTCTTTCAAATTTATCATGGCATACCTATTAAATATGATTCTAAGCAATGGATAAATAAAGTCAATTACCTTGATGTCATAATTCAGGGACTTTAAAATGGAGAAGATATTGATGGTAACCATTAAGGTTAATATGTAATTGCGCCCTCAATATGTGTGATTTTTATTTCCATGACACATAACTCTTAAATATGCTTAATGGGAGGGAGCAGTAGTCACAGCCTTATGTTGAAACATAAGCTTAATCTTAAATCTCATCTTATTCACTTTACAAGTAGTACCTACCGTTCATTTATATAAGACCGTATATATACCATAATGGAGGTATTGAATTGTCTCATTATTTTTGAATTTGACTTCAGTAATAAATTATATTCATATGAATAAAATTAACCATCCATATATAAGCTTTGGGGGATATTCTTATCCAAATTGGGGTGACTGCATTTGTTGGGAAACAGCCATATTTCAGCAGAGACAATTCTTCAAACTTGAAAGTGTCACAGTCTAAATCTCCCATTAGGGAAGGTTGCATAACCTCTTCAGGGTTACCGTTTGGTTCAACCCCTCGACATCCAGCTGTGAAAGGACTTTCAGAAAAAGCACTAGTGTCACACATCCTTTCACAACATTTTTGAATACCCCCTCTTGTTTTTCTTCTCTGGCTATTATCTGAAAATCTTTTGCTTACCCAGGAACGAAAGAAACGCAAGGAGGTTATGGCTGCCCAGAAAGTAATTGAAAGTGTCCAGAGGGCAAAGGTGTGTTTTGCTATAAACAAATTAATTGGAGCTTGCTGTGGGTACAAATGGACAATTGATTTCTTTCTCTCTCAGTAACCTTTGACCTCTGTTTTCTTCGCTGCCTCACTGTGCACACTTCAAAAACATGCGCACATTCTCAGATGTGTTTGCTGTACAGGTGTCACTTCAGTGTTTGAATAATATTTGCATTGCCAAATACATCTCGATGCACCCTCTTTCACAAGTGGAACATTCCATTCATATGGATTGGTTTTTGCTTATAGTGGAAATTCGGCTTCAAGAAGTTTTTGTATTTTTTTTGTTTTTAAAAAGCAAAAAGCTGAAACATTTCATGCTTGGATAAGTCATGGAAAAAAAAAGTGTTGAAACATTGGTTGTTGCTTTAACTTTTCAATTAAAAAGAGAGTTTCATACAATTTTTAAGGTCAGGTCACTTTGAAGATCAGGACTTAACTGTTGTTTTATAACGTGAAGAACAAACAGTTGAGACTTTTGCAAGTTAAGCTTAGGAGTGATGCAGGGGAAGAGAAAGGCAAAAACAGCCACAAATATGTAAATTTATGGATCTTTGAGAAACAGTAGATTTAGAAAAAGTTCTTAGAAAAGATCAAATTCTGCAGAAGGGTACCTTAAATTAAATGTCTTTGATAAAGTGAAGTAGGTTTTAACCCATGCTTCTAAACTATTGTTCTGATCACTTAACTGTTATTACGTGGATTCAAATACTACAGTACCCCCTCACTATTACAAATATTTCACATACCCTTAAAAAGGACTTACCGCAACAAAAATGGAAAACTTGATGGCTTTACATTGCAATAGGAAAAATGTTCGGAATTTGCAGTTCCTTTAAGGTGCTCTGTCAAGCCCCTCGGATCACCTTGATCCTTACCTAACTAATATGTACTGCAGAGGCTCCCTACTTTCATCGATGCACCCAGTCTACTTTCCACACTATTGGGTGGTTAGAGTACTAGCTGCTTTCACCAACGTTCTCATACGAGGGTGTATTTTACTTTTCACAAATATATTGCCAAAACTCACAGTAATGGTTACATCTTCCAACCTATGTTTTCTCTTTCCCCTTATTCTTGAATCGATGTAAATTTTATCAGATGGTGAGTATAATTTTCATTTTCTGCATGTTTGTGTTGCATTGGGTTTGATGTCCTCACATTAATATCTTTCTCTATAAGCTCTTTTTATTTCACACACATTGTTGCATGCTGCCCTAGTTAACACACCTGTCATTTTTCACCCTCACATGTAGACGATTTCATAATGCAGAAAATATTTGTGACATTGTTTAAGTGTACAGCAGTTGTCTACATTTATCATAACATGCATGTAGATCAGTTTTGTAAAACTTGTGCATGCTATGCACTCAGTCCTTAGAGGGTGGGCTAAAACCTATCCAGGCTTTGAAACCCTTTTTATGGAGGAGATAAATGCTGGGTGGGTGACTGGCATTTAGTAGCAATAGTTGGCAAAGCTGTTGTCATTAGCATATTAGAATAAGAATCATTCAAATCATAAGAGTGATATTACCAAACACTGTTTGCATTAGGCAGGGGGGTCACGCAATTCCTGCACTATTCTCAACAATCCCACAGGTTTTAAAATCATGTGTTGGAGTATTCTGAACCTATTGGGAAAGCATTGTGGGAAAAATTTGACTTTTTATGTCACAACTTAACAAGATTTCCACCTTTGAACAAAAATCCCTTGTCAAAATATTTTTTGGAGGGGGAACTGCCCCCTCAAATTTTGAGATATAGTGCTAACTCTGGTACCAAACTAAGTTTGAAGTCTCACACTCGCAGATAATTTTATTTGAAAACTGTCCAAAACTTTGTAAGCAATGCAAATATTTTTATTAACCATGGTTATTTTAATGTCAACATTTCCAAGCCTCTCTGCTGCATATTACAATGTTTATGGAATATCTGCCAGTTACGATTACAAAACAAATTATTACTGTGGTGCTATGGAGGGTAAGGTTGTGAGTTTATGGGAGGGGAATTCTTGATGCCTAATTATAGCTACACTTCTGTTGGCCCTGTGTCACTTCTTGGTCAGTCTATAGAATGCAAATAGCATATACGAGCTTAGGTAGGGATAGATGCTGCAAGTATAAAAAACAGAAGGAACTGAGGGTAGCAGGGATTCCGCCAGAAACTCAAAAAAGGGGGGGATTTATTACTGCTAAACCCCCAGTCCAAATTGATGCTGTCCTT
>WURT03042852.1:0-14940 GCA_009936505.3 Holothuria glaberrima
CCTGAACCCACTTGTAACTTTGGCCAAGGACAGCATCAATTTGGACTGGGGTTTAGCAGTAATAAGTTCCCCCCTTTTTTGAGTTTCTGGCAGAATCCCTGGCTACCGTTAAAGTCAAGCCTTGATACACAGTAGTATTGTTCTGTAGGGTTTTATGTGCAAAATGAAAGTAAAAGGAACAAAAATAACATATCCTTTGAATTTTGTTATTTGTTATGCTAAACTTGTACAGGAGCCCCAACTTTTGCAATGAAGTGATAACTTATGCAGGAACATACAGGGCCTACCACAGCAGCTGTAAACTTTCAACTACTACTAGCCTACCAATGAGTATAAAAAAGTACACCATTAAAATTACACTACAGGGTTCTCTATGGCTCAACGAACTGACAATGTTGGAGAATTGTAGTGGCCAACACAAGAGAAAATGAACTGAAGAGCACAGAACAAGATCAAAACACGCAGTCATGCTATAGTACTTCATTAAACCTGCAAAGTTCTGTAACACAAATGTAAACTCCAAACTACGATTTTTGTGCATATTTGAAATGGTGTGGGAGTCACTATTCCAATGAAAATGGAGTTGTTACTTGACTCCCGGCCAGGAGCCACCACTCTCAAGTAGGAGTAAACTGCCCAAGCTTATTATGTATTGTCCTCATTCTAGGGTTGGGCGGTATACCAGTATTCACATAAATACCGTTTCCAGTAGTACCAGTGATGGAAATACCGAAGATTTTTGTGTGCTGACTATTACCGGTTTGTGATAAAATGTATCGATACTTCTTTTTTACTCCAAACAAAAATAACTGTACCACTTGTTTTATGTCCTGATGTGCATGGGAATTCTACATCTTGTTTGCAGTGTGCTTCATTGTTTTGCCACCAAAATGATGCCGCATGACGTCAATGCATAAGGTCTATTAGTAGCACTTAAAGGGTACTGTAGTAGATGAACACAGTCTCATGGACAAGGATGTTATATTTCTGATTGTCATAACCTGAAAGTACTATTTTATCAATGTATTGGCCATTGAAATGTAAAGGTGCACAGTTTTACCATGTTTTCCTCAACATGGCCAATGGTTGTAACATTGAATAGGATTTGATAAAAATAGCACTGAATGTTAAATGTTTGAAATTTCATGGGCAACCATTGGAGTACTGATTAAATAACAGTATAATGTGCCATACTTGTAGTTTTAACTGTCTAGTGAAGTGTTGAGTGAAGTGCTTTTATAGCTTCTTGTCAGAGAAATAGAATTCTGCAGTTCTTTGTGTTGGAATACAAATGCAGAAGCCAAAAAGACTACAAAAGCAGAACTATTGAAGTGTCATTGTCTTATATTCTTTGCAGTCAAGTACTTTTTTTTTTCTTTTCTTTTTTTTCTTATTTTTTATGTTTTTATTTTTTAATTTCTATTAGAACATTTTTTTCAGCTTTACAAGAATCTCTTATGAAATTGAAAATGAAATAAAGAAAAAAGTGACTGCAGAATGAAACTTGTAAACACAATAACAATGAAGGGTACTCGAATAGCAAAATGAATTTAGTTTGTAGAACTCCTAGAGTACATAGCTTCACACAAGTTGTTTGGGTTCATGCAGTATTGCCCTACATTGAAAGGATTACCAATTTCTCTTTGGGTTACGTCTTGTTGTCATGGCAATGCATCTGTCTGTCTGTCTGTCTGTCTGTCTGTCTGTCTGTCTGTCTGTCTGTCTGTCCATCAACATTGGTTAAAAGCTGCTGTCTGCAGGTTCTTTGTTTGTTCATTGTAAAAGTTGGTAAGTTTAGAAGACATATCAAGGGCTTGATAAATATGGTAACAGAAAGTAGGTCAAATGTCATTTGGGGTCGGGAGAAGTCAGAGTGAAATCACACAAAAGCCTTCTACTGGTGGTTATGTTGGAATCTTTTCAAATTTGACAAGTGTTCAACAAATGATGGGTCATCAAAGTTGTACTTTTGAAGTAGGTCACAGGTCATTTGGGGGTCAAAGAGGTCAGACAAGAGGAGGTCAAACGGTATAACCACTCAAAAGCCTTCAACTCTTAGGGGTTTTGTCAGAATTTTATCTAATTTGGGGGAAGTGGTCAGTAGAGGATGGGTCATCAGACTTGTTCTTTTGAAGTAGGTCAATGGTCATACAGAGGTCAAACAGTGAAATTACTCGAGAGCCTTCAACTTCTAGGGGTTATCTGCAAATTCTGTCAAATGTGGCCAGAGTGTAAAGTAGATGATGGGTCATGCCAGTTGTACTTATGAAGTAGGTAAAAGGTCATTTGGGGTCATGCAGAGGTCAAATAGTGAAATCACTCAAAAACATACAACTCCTAGAGTTTAACTGCAAATTTCATCTGTGGCCAGAGTGGTCAGTAGTTGATGGGTCATGATAGTTGTGCTTTTGAAGGAGGTCAAAGGCCATGTGGGGTCATGAGGGGTCAAAAAGTGAAATAACGCAAAAGCCTTCAACTCCTTGTAGTAATGTTTGAATCTTTTCAAATTTGACGGCTGTGTGTTCAGTAAAGGATGGGTCATCAAAGTTGTGCTTTTGAAAGTCAACGGTCATTTGGGGTCATAGAGAGGTCAAACAGTGAAACATCTCAAAAGCTTGCAGCTCCTAGGGATTACATCCAAACCTTATCAAAGTTGGCCAGAGTGTTCAGGAGGTGATGTGTCAGCAAAGTTGTACTTTTGAAGTAGGTCAGAGATCATTTGGTGTCATAGAGAGGCCAGAGAGTGAAATCACTCAAAATCCTCTAAATACTACTGTAGTTGTGTCAGAACCTTTAATATCGAAGTTGGCCAGGGTGTTCAGTGGAAGTGGATGATGGGCTACGATATGTGTACTTTGTGTTGATGTTAAATGTCATTTGAGATCACAAAGGGTCAGTTGGTGAAACCATACCAATCCTTTTCCACAGGAGTTTTGGTTTTGTTTGATATATATCGGCTTTATTTGATGGGCCTGACAAATGGGGATATAAATTGCACTTCATTTTTGTGAGCAGAATTACCTACAGAATTGTGCTCACAAACATTAAAGAAAGTTGTTTCAAGCTATGCATCTCTCATATGCCATAGCTTGGACCATCCACATCTATAGAACTGAAGGTGCTAGATTATGACTGTCTGTTTCTCCTTGGTTTGGATCTCTAATGACCCTACTTAACAGTAACAGTGTGTGAGGGAATTGTAGTTGAGCTACAGGATCATTGATGCTCTTGTTTGTAAAAACACTGTTGTGAAACTTACTATAAACTTTCAGTTTGTAGTCACTCTATTGATTTCGTATTACTTCTGCATTGATTGGGGAGACAGGTTCAGTTCAGTGTGGACATTCCTTACTAAGTTAAATACCTTGACTAATATTTTTTTTCATTAGTGCATTTTATTGTATGTTGTACCAACTACTCAAACTGAAAGTGATTCAAAAGGTATGTTCCAGTTCTAGTGTGCACCAGTATAAATATTCTTCAAGCAGATATCATTAGTACATATATTCATACTCCGGTGTTGGCACACTTAGCTACAGTATGTGTGTTTGTGAGGATGGGTTTGTACTCATGTCATGGTACGTACGTCACTGCAAGTCCTGTATCAAATGGATGGTATCTACATTCTCTTTGTAAAACAGACTTGTACTAGAAAATGAAATCAGAGAATATAGTGCCCCATCTTTCAAAAGTTGAGATTTTATTACGTTCATTTTTTTTTTCTTATGTAAAGTATGTACAACTGATTAATAATGGCTGCTTTAGTCCATTTTCTTAACAGGACTCTGGCACATGCTGGGTAAATTCCATTGTTGTAATTTATGTGAGCTATTTCAACAGCAAATGATAGTACAACATTGATTAACTTTCTTGTTGTTCTCATTTGGTACCTATTTGGAATTTTATGCTTGAAATTGGAAAAGTGGGTTACATACAAGATAAGTTTTGGTGAATGTGTGCATTGAATGTCATAACGTGGTTCATTAATAACTTGTCTAGGTTCTGGAGATGAATCACTGTCAAGTCTCTTTTCATTAATACCAATTTGTGGATTAATCAGTTGCCATTGAGAGCCCAGCCCTCCCCCTCCCCCTTCCTCGTACTTAGCTTAGTAACAGACAGTATTCCACTTTTATGTAGTCAGTGTTCTGGGGAACCATTATTAGCATAGATACACAGTGCAGTATTATACAAATGACATGGTGATGTTAATCATCCTTTTATTTCTAGCATGTATCAATTTTTTCTCCCTTCTTTTAAAACAGATCATCTCCTCCTGATCAAGGACCTACTAACAATCATCATACTTCCTCGGAACCTAGACTTGCCGCAACAAAAATTTTGAACAAGAATAACCAAAATAGTGCAACGTCTCCCTCCAAAGATGACAGGCATAAAACCTACTCCAAGTTTACCAATGGTCACCACTCATCGGGGGTCACCAATGGTCATGCATCATCAGGTGGAACTAAGTCTAAAGATGGACATCGTAGTTCTAATGATTCTGGAAAATCAAGTAAAAAGCCCCATGATGTAAGTCCTGTTGTCCATTAGTGGTATAGTGTCTTCATACCTATTTTGTAAGCAAAACACCTGCGAATCTGCCCAATTCTAAAAAGTGGGAACAAATTGTCTCAGGCTGCTCAGGGCAGATGTTGGTAAAAAATTTTTTTTTTTGACGTTAACATGATATTGATGGGCATGCCTTTTGTATGATTTTCTTCTTGGAGCTTATTCAGCTCCCTCAATTAAGTATGAGCGGTGAAGTGTTGGTACAATTACCGATATTCACAGTTGGTATTTCTCAATATTCCCCATTTTCATCCTGTATGGGTATCAGTAGAATTTGCCTAAAAAAACCTATTTTACTTAACTAATATTTATCGGCCCATATGTCATAACACTGGTACACTGTTTGAATATTTTGAATGCAAGTTCTAATGTTTGACCTCATCAATATTAAACAGCACTTTATTGTGGTTCCCTATAGTCTGTAGTTAGTTGCTGACTGCTTATTTCACAAATATCGGTATGTGATTGGTATTGGCCCATATTGAGAACTGAAATATTGGTATCGGTAACATTGGCTTCTTGCAATATGGATACAACACTAGATTTATGCTCATGTGATGAATAATAAAAATAATATGGCACAATGTCAAAATAGCAAAGTTGCATCTGCCTCAGCCAGTCTGCAGCTAATGCTCTGCTGCTACAAACATTGCAATATGCAGAACATGTATTTCAACAGTAGGATTAGTTTTATCATGCTATTGTATTGTATAGCAAGAGAGCATGGCTACAGCTGCCATAGCTTGGCTGAGGCAGCTGCCTTAAGTTTTCACATGGTGCCTAAATAATATTTGCATAGCACAAGATCAGTAAATGCTGAAATGCTTTAAAGGCAATACACGGTCACCCCAAAATTTGCTTTGAAAACTCTTGCAAATCCCCTCTTTTTGCATTAGAATCACCCCCGAAGACATTTTGAACATAACTATTACAAACAATAGGTAAATCAAACAGAAATTCTCCCTGAATTTCACTACCCACTAACAAAAATAATGTCACATGATCAAAATAGGCCATTCCTGAACTAGAGTGATGGGGCATACTAACTCTGACTGGCGTGACTGCATTTTCACTTTAAAATATAGCAAATTTAAATAAGTAAGTAGGAAACTAAATATCTATGAAAATTAACAAAAACCACATAAAAAGATTGAGAGAACGAAAAATAAAAGCCAGTGAAAGCATAAAAGCAGTGGTGAAAAAGCAATCACAAGGACTTGGAGGATTGGTAAAGTAGTTGCAAGGGCGATAACATAAATGTTTAGACAGACAATGACAGAAGACCAGACAAACCCTTTGCATTGAAGGCTGCCGTCGTGTACATTGCATGTCTCTGCCTCCTAAAACCAATATTACAGCTATAAATTTTCTTTTATCAAAATCACATTTTGTAGTGAGTTTGTTGGAAATTTGATCCCAGTGGTCATTGGTTGCCATGTGACTTCTAAGTGCCAATCAATATCTAGGGAATGCAAATTTGTAAACCAATTCTCTGAAAGCTAGCAGTCATGCAGACTATATTGTCTATACAGCCGGAGATTCAATTTATCAAGGGCACAGTTTTTGATGTATCGCCTTTATGAGATTGTGGAGTCTGTTGGCTTAGTGTTACCATTCTGATTCATTCTGACTTCCTTTTTCCTTGTTATTGTAATATTATAGGAACTGAATACTGGTTCGAAGGATATAAACGAAAGTAAGAGATGAATTAATTGCTTGGGATGAAAAATGCATCAGGAAATATGGAATGATAATGTTTTCTTTCACATATCTTTCACTGCTTTGAGGGGTGTAGCCACTTTGGTGGATGATGTCATGAAATCAAGCAATTAAAGAGGGATTTCTTAAAATTATTCAAAGATTTAAAGTTTCAATCATTGAGTTTCATAGTTCAATTAAATACTTCAATCATTTACCAATGGATTTACTGTAGGTGGTGGTGGGAATCGAACAAATGCTTATAGACCTCTTGATATACCTGACATGATGTGGCAGATGAAGTCTGTGGCATTATTCAGACCTTTTCCAAACTTTTTCAATGTGGAGCTATGTTCCAGTTCCCACAATAGCTCGGACTCAGAGGGCTTTTATGGGACACTGTCTCAGCCACCATCGATGCACCATTGGTGAGCGTATAGCATAGATGGATATTTTAATCCATAAATGCATCCCAGATTGCCAGGAATAGCACCTCTTAGTCCCTGCAAGGTGCTTCAAAGAAGTCTGTATTTTAGAATTCATATTTCACAAATTTACACTGCAAAAAAAAGGCAAACTTGAAGTTTTATTAAATCTTTTCTTGAATGCACTCATCAGCCCACAGCTGAAGTTTGGTGGCTATTTTGTGGAAGTAATCCCTAGTTTAGGAAAGACTGCTGTATTGTTTGAGTAATACTTAGGTCAAAGGTTATAAAATATCTCAGATGGATTCTGTACAAATGCATCTTTCATGAAGATAAAATTGTACCTTTCTTTTATACCATAAGCATATACATGAATTGAAACATTTGAGGTAGTTTTCAGTGTACAAAATGGTATGGAGTGTTTTCTTTGTACGAGATGATACGGAGTGTTTGAAGCAACTTTAAGAAAATTATAGTGGTGAGCAGCAAATGTTGTAAAATAAATTGTTCCTCTTTACAGGTGGATGCTGCTTTGCAATACCAAGCTGGAATCCGTGCCAGACCCCTTGGCCCACGATATCTTTCTGAGTACCAGAGACAGTTCGATTGGAAGCAAGTTCCAAAAGAATCACCTCTTATAGCTGCTGATGAGGTAAACCATCATGGGTGGAAAAAGTTGGGAAGCTGGCAGGCTCCTTACTGGGAAATTTTGGAATTTGGAGGGACATTTTGAGAATTGGAAGGGACTTTGCTGTTTTTGCATTAGAAAATACAGGAGCAAAAGAAGAAACTTCGACTTCCTTCCCAGGAAATGAACATTTTTTTCAACCCTATAAACCATTTTGATTTAGGACTTGGATATGGTTTAGCTGGAGGTTCCCAAATTTGGAAATTATGGTATTCTTTATTGCTTTAAGACAAGGAGAGACCCGATGACCTCTTGTTTTGTAATCCATTACCCAACATCTACTTCAAAAAAGCAAATAGCTGAATCTTTTCAATCTCTCATTTCCTTGACAAGTATCTAAATTGTGTCAGAAGATAAATTTTTAAGTAAGACATGAAATTTTCCTGCATGAATTTAACATTTCGTATCAGTGTTTACTCTAGGATTCAGAAACTGGGGGGAATTTCCCCCTTCCCAAATTTTTAAATTCGGGGGGGGGGGGTATTTCCAGAAATGGTAACCCAGCGAAATGAGCGAATCAGTTATTTATTAATTAAATGGATTGTGGTATTGTATGACTCATTGATTTGTGATTGTTCTTACATTTCACAGTCTTACAGACAAGTTCAAGAGTTCCAAATTAACATGAAGTAGGCCTTTGTTGGACTTATAAAAAAGAGTGGGCCACGATGTGTGGGCTGGAATTTCCAGCTGGCAACTATTTTTGTTGCAGGACTTGGAGAGTTGATGCGAGAATCCCGCAATCGTGCACCTTAGTGTGAACACTGGTTCATATAAATAAATGTTTGTCGCATGATTTAAGGACCATAGCACTAATACATGGGGAGGTATGCTAATTTAAATTGGGATGATTTGCAATTTAAATATTTTCTTATGATTTAATTCACAGCTTATTCACAAGTCCAACACAAATATAGCACCTTTTGATCCTTCTAAAATTCCCAAGAAAACAGAATACAACACACAATTCAAAGCCTACTATCCCCCAGCCCCTTCCTTACAGCAACAGTTGAAGGAAAATGTTGAACAGGAGATGAAAGCAAGATACAAAGTCAAAACGAAGGTATGATATTCTATACCAGTATAAGTCTTTTGTTTTGCTGTCCTCATTGAGGGCAGTTGTTTCTGAATGAGTCAAAGATACATAGTGAAATCAAGGGCATAGGAAATAAGGGACAAAAGTTAGCCACTCTAGATGACATTGATAGCCCTTTTATCTCCCACTTCAGCTCAAAACTCAAATAGCTAATTAGTTGATTTTCCTCACCACCGACCACAAGATCTGCAGTGCAACCAGAGCTGTGTCTCTCCGTTGTGCAGGTGTAACGAAGTGTAAATAAATTGTAAAGCTTGTACACTGCACAGCTCTCCTTGTTTGAACACATTGCAGTCTTGAAGAATTACAGCGGCCAGACCAAGCATGAAATGGCTGTGATAATGGACGAATCAAGTGTGAGCAGGCTAGGTGTAGCGGAAAATCAAGAGTGGTTGTATCAAATGTGCTCTAACCTGATCGCTCTGGCATATTTGGTTGGGTTGGACGTGTGCCCCACAATCCTAGGGCGAGATTTTGCCCTGTGTACCCCCTGGAGATTTAAGTACTGGGGAAGAAGTGTGAATTTGATATGCCTGCCATTCTATTCAGCATTCTGCTTTCAAAAAGAAGTGTCCGTTGCAGCAAAGGTCGTTGTTAGAATAGCAACTCTTGTAAGTGTGTGATATACACCAATAATGTACATACCATGGAATATTTGTCATGCACTTCTCTGCACTCTCAAAATATGAACACACTAATTGTTTCCCTGTTAAAGGTGCATAGGAAATCAGCTCAACATGATGCTGTGTTTTTTGACGGTACCATCATGAACTGGACCTGTAAATAGGCGGTGGACTCCATTCCGTTATTGTGCACTTTATTTCAGTATTTGTGTGGAAGGGGGTTGTGTGGAAGGGGGTTGTGTGGAAGGGGGTTGTGTGGAAGGGGGTTGTGTGGAAGGGGGTTGTGTAGAAGAGGGTTGTGTAGAAGGGGGTTGTGTGGAAGGGGGGTTGTGTGGAAGGGCAGTGGGGTGGGAGTGGGTTTGAGGTAATATTCTTTTGAACAGGATACAGTCAGGAATGATGTCTGAGATTGATGTTAGGAATTATCAAGTGCTTATACTTGTGAAAGACACTGATTTGTTTTCAGAACAACTGAAAGAGTAATCAGCCTTTACGCCTTAATAATTTTGCCTCACACAGGAGTCAATCCGCACTTCCGCCATTTTGAGTTGGTATCTAGGGTCGTAATATCTTTGGCACATATGTGTTGTGTGAACCAAAGAGGCAGTATAGTGTTGTATATTTTTAAAATACACACACTAATTCTCATCTCCAACTTTGAAAAGCAAGTTGAAAAAATAATGAGAAGGCTTCAGTTTGTTTCTCTTTCGTTTTAATTTTTATGACATAGGTGAATGAATTTTGTCTTTTTGATTGGAATAGTAAAGTGCTGTTTTATTGTGTGTGGTTAATTGATGGTTTTCTTTGCATTGATTTTCAGACGAAAAAGAACAAGAAAAACCATTTAAGTCCAGAACAATTGAAAGCTGCAGGTGTGCCATCTGTGGTTGTACATGAAGATCCAAAACTCTTGAAAGGTTCACAGAATCCTCAAAAACCATTCTTTCCACATGCATCTGTGAGGTGAGGAATCAATGTAACGTTTTTTGTGGGTTTTAGAATTGCTGTAAAGATTGTGCAGAATTTTCATGTATGGGGTATTTTGTTCATGATATGGATTCTATAAAATTCATATTTAAGTTGTGTAGATGCAGAACGGTGCCATCTTGGGCAACCTTTGAACTGATTATATGCTTTTTAAGTTGACTACCTGGATATTATGCATTACTATTCAAAATAAATCAAAATGTTACGTTTGAGGATTTTTCAGTTGGAGTTGAGGGGGGAGGGGTTGGCAAACCACCCCCAGGACTATTGGAAAAAAACCTGGCTCATGAGTCAGTTTGTGTATGGTTCATGTGAAATATTTTGATATTCAAATATAATCAAACAAGTTTTGTTAGCAGGATAAGTAAATTGGGACTTTGTTAAGTATGTATGATTGAAAAGGAAATTAAGAATATGGTCATCCCCTAGAAATGCTAAATATGATTGGTCACAAAACTTTGACTGACATAATGACAGGGCAGATTCAAATTATACCTATGGATGTGAGGGCCATTCTGATTGATCAGTAAGATGAGTAGATAATGAATGAAGTTTCATTAGCATGTAAGTTATGATCCAAGTATGGATGCATTGGTCATATTTTTAGCACATATTATGACATTATGATATTTATATCAGTGGTATTATACATGTTTCCTTGCCGTCCTGAAAACCTTATAAATGAGTTCACCTTTATCCAATCAGGGAAAAGTTGTCAGAGAATTTGAGAAAATGTTTCAAATCAGGGAAAAGTGAGAAAATTTGATTGGTGCAAAGAAGGAAGTAGTCAGTTTGTTCTGTTTAATGTCTCATGTCGGAAACTATTTGAAGATGTGTCATATTAGAACTAGATAAAATAAGTTTCCTGAAATTTGAAAATTAATGGGGGAAAACTTACCCCAAAATCAAGAAATTTTGTTTCCATGAAATGCTAGAATTTTTGTCATAAGACCTAAATTTGTAAGTTGTATGTCATATTATTAAGCATCATCATACTCTCCCCCCCCCCCCCACATTCCAAAAAAAATAAATCTGTTTTTGTTATCCATAAATAATCTTCATCAGTCATGTTTGCTTCTCTTTTGGACAGGAAATGGAAAACAGAATATCATTCCAATTTTAAGGCTCCATCACTCTTCAGATATGAGGAAGGGGTGTGGAAGGGGGCCAACCCTCCCCACATACAGCCCCAGGAAGACAGCTCAGAATCTGACAAGATAAATGGCAAATTAAAACACTCTAAATCAGAGGGAGACATCCCAAGCTGGTTTGCAGAGGTGAGGAATCAAATCTGGTTTCCTGAAAGGCTGTCATGTAGAGTCACTTGATGAGAGTTCTTATGCTTCACGACTGTAATGCAATGCAATTCAATGATGTGCTGATTTGGTGCACACATATTCACAGAGAAAACTTATGCAGAAAGTTTCATTTACACATGTTGTAGGATGGACAAAAGTACATACATACAAAATGAAAAATAAAAACTCTTTTCTCATTGAAGAAATTCACTGCTTTGTAGCATGTGACTCAGTTGTTTACCCAGGGTTTGAAATTTTTGAATAATGCAACATTGAAAACTGCTGAGCTGCATGATATATTAAAGAAGAAAGTTTTACCCAGAGCTTGTTGGTGAGAGTGAATGGTTTAATAATGTTAAGAGCTGTTTCCTGTCTGTGCCACGTTCATGCAATTTAAACACAATGTTTCCCTTTAACGTAATCAATTGGCCTAACACGAATTTAGTGATGTTGAAATTAAGCATCTTTATATTTAACCTTGCTGCTATTAAATGTAACTCTTCATTTCATTCGTTTCTCTTCAACATCAGAAATATTCATGTACAGGATGAAGTTAATTGGATATACATTACCATGCAGTTTTGAAAGGAATCAATCTAAAAAGCTCTTAAAAGATGTTATTCTTATCAAAGGAGAACATGCCCTGTTCAAAAATTTAATGGTGAAGGGGGGAGGGGAGGTAGGACTAAAGAAAGCTGTATAAGTGTACAAGGAAGACTAGCGATATAAATCCAGCATACTCTGTTAAATTAATTTTGTTTTCATATATAATTTGTTAGTTTCACATGTCCTTTGTTTACTGTTATTTGCTTTCTCATATCAGGTTTTAGAACTCAGGAATAGGGCTCAAGAGTATCAGAAGAGGGCCCACGGGACTCATTTTTCGAGGGAGCGCTTGGCACAACTTATGACAGAGGTGGGCGCAGGAAGGTGGGATGAGTCTAGTACAGGGGTCAGCACCAGTTCATTATCTACCTCAATTTCAGGAACTGAACCTCTTGAGGGGTAAGTGAATTGGGAAGCTCATGAAGAAGTCTAAAAGCCTGCTATAAGTATAGCTATTTGTGTGTCTGTATTTTATTGTTGAATAGCTTTTACCTTTATGCAGAATGGCAACTTACTTCATCATTTTTAATTCTGATTTAAATTCAGTGTTTAACTCAGACATTTAAGAAGAAAAGTATCAGATGAGTCTTAGGTGGCACAGATATCTTACTTTGACTTAGTAGAAAATTTGATCCCTGCACAACCCATTTCCCTGGCATTGCATTACAGGAGTAGCCCAGTAATTCAGCTGTGTAATAAATAGGACTTTAGTAAAGGAATAGCAAGAACTTTCAATGTATGGACATGAAATGGAAAGGCATTCAAGCAGAACTGATCAACAAACAGGTCCTTTTGAAATTCCTGTATAGAAACTTTTAGTACCAACACATTTTAAGCATATGACATATAGTGTGAATGTTTAATTGGTGTGCATTTTGTAGTATTACTTAGCCTTGTAAATATCTGACTGGAAATCAGTGAGAAGGAAAATTTGTTTGTCACCCATTGTAAGTAAACTTTTTTTCTGTTATTTTTTTAAGTAGTAAACCCTCAGTTAGCCAAGTGCCTGAGAATAGGAAAAAGACAGAGGAAAATGGAAAGACAAAATTATCTCAGGAAAACAAGAAGGGGGAATCCGACATCCCCAGGTCCTCCCCTGTGAGACGCCAGTTAGCATGGGGAGAAGATGAGAAGAAGGAATCAACTGACAATGAGAGGAGATCAAGGTGAGACAAAATACATGTTTCATTGTTACTATGGCAACGAAAAATGGGTAAGACTCTGAACAGTGCTGATCTTATATGCTCTTTGGAAGTTTAGCAGCATGTTGTTTCTTAAAAATTCTTCACTAGTTGCCCAGATAGCAAATTATTGCATGAAGCTTACTTTTACAGGTCTTTAAGTGCTTGAAAGGTCTTCCTCCTTATTATTTCAAAGATCTAATTATAGTCAAGCCTTGTGCCAACTGTTTATGATCACAGTCTTGGATCTTTTTTTTTTTTTTTTTTTTTTGTATGTTGGACATGTTAAACATAGAACCCTGGGTGAGAGGGTTTCCCCTAAAAGGTCCCTGATTGTGGAACTCTCTCCAGGCAGAATTGACCTTTTTAAACTCCCTCTCCCTGGATACTTTAAAAGTGAAACTTACAGCCATCTTGTCTAGACCTACTTATCCTGTCTGGTTTGTTCTCCCATTTTGGTTGGAATGGGTTGTTTTCTCTTAATATGTGATAAGCTTTGGAATGTCTTTTTACCAAGACGGTGATTTTAAATTAATGTATGTCAATACTGATGACAGATTAAACCAATTGAATGAAGTCAAATGTAAGTTTCATGGTCAGGTCAGGTAAACTGGCATAGGCATTGTATTGACAAGTGTATTCTAAAGACAGTTCAGGGTGTCATATTTATGTCTGTTTGTGTACCATGCTCAATGCAAGCATACCATACCTTGCATGGAGTGTGGAGATGCATCTTTCTGTCCTCAGCTCCATGCAAGGTATGACATACACAAAGCAAGCATGTCATACCTTGCATGGAGATGCAGCTCTCCATCTTCAGCTCCATGCAATGTATGATATACTCAATGCAAGCATACCTTGCATGGAGCCAAGGGCGGAAAGATCTGTCTCACACCCAAAATATATCTTCATATCATGAACTTGGTGCTTATGTGTCTTTGGCAAAGCTTGCTATATTGTCCTTCCATTGGGGTATTATGTAAACAAAACTGGGAAAACAAGACAAGATTGTAAATTTTGTTCATCCATTTTCTTGCTGAACTGGTCACGACATATCCATATTTGCTATATTTGTTGGCCAAGTCATCATCACTGGTTGGAAGGACATAGTTGATCAGGAATGAACTTTCAAGAATGGGTTACCCTTTTGTCGCTGACCATAACCCCTACTACCCCTTTCCCATTTTGAAGCAACACATACACTGTAAACTAAAAGTAACTTCCTATCTCTTTCACCTGTTCTTCTGCCTTCCCTGCAACCTGTTTCTGTGCAGCTTTGGCAGTATTCCAACACCCGATGGGTATGGAGCTTCTGTCTCTGACAATTCAGATGATTTAAGTGTCTTATCAGAGGAAGGCAGGTTACCAACACCAAGGCTAGAGAACAGTACTGGTAGACAGAGACACCACCTAGATAAAACAACACCAGCTGCAGGTAGGAAGGCAGTTGCATCAAAAGTGTAGTCATATGCAGTAAAATAAAGTTGTAAAATTAGAAGGCCAGTTTATACTTCCACATTTTCATACATTATAAAGCTATAAGAATATGTATGGTTATCCTTTGCTCTTTTGGGCCAGTGACAGACATACCTCAGAAGAACAGCGTTCAACTTTCGCAGCTTTGAAGCACCATACTTTTACTTCACTTTAGCACTATGAAGCTGCGAAAGTTGAGCATTTTTCAACTCTGAGCTATGTCCGAGATTGGCCAGGATGAGCAAGGGTAGACCATGTATGGTTATTATAGCTTTATAGCTCTTTAAAAT
>WURT03042853.1:0-14666 GCA_009936505.3 Holothuria glaberrima
ATGACTCGACCTGGGAATCGAACCCGGGCCTCCCGCGTGAGAGGCGGATGCTCTACCACTACACCAAACACGCGGTCACTTGTTCTTGGGGGCGATTTCAAAAATGGGTCAGTTGGTATTCAAAAAAAATAGGGTTAGCCATTACAATCACACCTGACATGTTTCAAAAATGGTCCTTTCGCTTTAAAAATGGCACTATTTTGAAATTTCAACATGGTCGCTGTAATAATGTAGGAAAAAACAAACCCTACATTTTGGATTCGGCGTATCCGTAATGTATTAAATGTATTACAATCACACTAGGCAAGCCAGCCTCGCGAACTCTGACTTTTGGACAACAGACTCATTTATGCATAGTTGATGTGATATTGCGGAGTCACTGCCGATTATCGCACTTTCTTAGTGTTATGTTTCCTCAAGTTTTTGACTGGTTCGCAGTTTTGTTCGCTGTTGCATTCATGCATAAATAATTGGGAAATGTGAATTACGTGAACCTACGTATGGCACTTGTGTAAATAATACACTCGCTGACTGGAGTTAGGTTTGCACTGATGTATACAAATAACACGTATGCATTATACAATTATAACAGCAGCCACCTCATTCGGACCCCACGTACCGTCGCCATTTTTCGTAAGGTAAGATATATTCACAAATTTGTTCATTTTTCTTAAAAAAAGGTTATGATGTGTCTCCGGCATGTGTAGATGGGCTTTGAAAACTGTCTTTAAGGCCAATCAATGATATCAATCTTTATAAGGTCAGCTTGCAGAGAAGATCAAGAGGGTTTTTTGCCTCACCAAATTTCCCTTTTTAGCAACACTTGTTTTGAAACAATTACTTCCCGAAGTTTCAGTACAAAGTGTGCATATATGCTTCTTTTCATCTTCTGATGTCATAAAATCGCATCTAGCAGTGTTGTATGTGAAAATTGTTGTGGGGAAAGCACAGACCCCAGGTTGAGTTACTTGTGACTAGCTTGTTCCGAAACTGAATTGGGTAGTCACATAGTCGGGTTTATCTTGGGGGGTCCGTAATCTATCATATTAGGGGACCTTTTGTGGTGTTATTATTTACCAAGTGGGACCAGTAGGTTACGTGATACTGTTTAAGCGATACACAAAGCGATTTACAAAGGAATTTTTGGCAAACGTTCCAATGTCGGGAGATTGTCTGAATTGCCACTTCCCATGCCTGTTAATTTGCATAAGGCTTCTGTCTTTCATGATTTAGAAACTAACCCCCCCCCCTCAAACGGGCAACTCAGACACACTTTATTCCATTAAATTATTGTGTATGGGAGAAATAGAACTTGACATATAACCTCTACCGTATTCACTTAATTTGTTATGTGTTAAACAGGAAATCGAAGGTTGCATATCCAAATATGATAGAAGTCCATAAAAGGAGTGGTTTTTGAATGTCTCAATTCGTGTTTATTGCAACAAAGGTCAAATCTGCTAGTAGCACAATAATTGTTACATCAATAACCATGTATATAATTGCGTTTGGGCATTCTGATGGTAGTCGCAGCATATGATGTATATAGGCCTATGCTCAAGTAAAGTGATACTAAGAATTTCCTTTTCGGCGCAGGACCAAAAAAATTTAAAGAAATGTGTTGCTATTAAGAATAAACAGAATACATTCATGATTCAGTTGCAGTGTGTGGTCAGAGTGGGAAGCATGGTATTTAAGAAAGCTTTTTAGCAAGCAGATACCTATCGTCGGCACTGCACCATTGTTTCTCAACGTTTTCTTTAAAATTTTTCCTACTTGGTTGAAAACTTGTCCCGTTTTTCCCCAAATATATTTACAAAAACTTTATATGTCATTTTCTTTTCTACAAAAGGCCTTATATTAAACATTTTTTACCACTGCACAAATTGTCATTTCTGACACTAATTAAGCGGAGTGCTCTCATCAGGATGGCGCATAGTATACGAAGAAAATTAAGTGCAGTGAGATGGATTGGAAGCCCTGTATATGTTTTGCATATATTTTCTTGTGTGTCTACAATTGTCATAGTAATTAAGCATTAAATCGATTTTCAGATCTAGTGAACCAAATATTACAATCTGTCAAGCAAATTATATCCCTGGCCCCGCCTGGTTCCGAGGAACCGTATGGGCCTGTTGTAACCTGAAGGATGGAACAGATGAAATGAATTTGGAAATTTGAAAGGGGATGGTTGAGTCCAGCGGGAGGCTGGCTGGCCAGTGAGACGGGGTTTTCAGTTTACCTTCTTGTAATCTGTCACAAACTAATGAAGAGGACGAAACATACTCCCTCTTCTTTAACCAATTAATTACCCAGAAGCCGTGTCTTTTACTACAATGAAGCCATGTCTTTTACTACAATTAGTTGAAAGTGTTTCAACCAGTCAGCACGTGAGTGGATGAATTGGAGTCGAGTCAGAGCCTCAGTCGAGTCAAGTAAAAATGTTAGCAAGTCAACAAGTCATGTTTTTTTAAGTCAGTTTCAAGTCAGCATTTGATATGGTAATAACCTTTGCCAGCCAAAGCGTTGAAACGTTTTCTCAGATAGAAGGGTGTAACATTTCAGAAAAAAGCCCTGAACTTCGGGGTTTTTTTTTCTGAAATGTTACGCGGAGTCTCAGTGGAAGGGGGGTGGGGGAGTGCTGTCCTCTATTTGAAAAGTCGTTGAATATTTGGACGTCTAAAAATGTCATTTGGTGATACTTCTTATGTAGTTTTTCAAGGGTATTTTTTAAACAGTTTGAAATATGTTGCAGGAAAAAGGCAGCTATATTTCACAGAAAGGGGGTTTCCACGTTTTTGAAGGGTGGGGCAGGAGCATATTTAGCCTCCAACCTAATCCTCCTCCTAAGTGTATATTGTCAGGATCCTCCTTACGTTTCTGTCTCTGTTTAACCGTTAGTGTCATAGATATAATTTAACTACCTATAATTCCATCCTTTCGATAGTCCATAAAATATTCACTTTAAGTTCCAATAGCTCTCTTTACAACTACACTTGTTTTAGTACATTTATACAGGATATAAACGTGAAGCACACATAACCTGTAAGTTTTACAAAATGAAGTATAAAAGGCTGACCTGGATAAAACAAAAATTTTGCGGAAGGTTTTATTTTTCCTTGTGGAGTTTGTAATTTGTAAGTCTAGAGTTAATAAATATAACGCAGAGATTGCTATTTAGAACTTGAACAATGGTTGATTGAGATTGTCATTGCATTGCATGTAGTGTATGCGTAGCCTATGTCGGACTGAATGTCTAAGCATACTTAGGCATACATAGGCGTAGGAAGCTTTTCTCAGCTGGGAAGAGGTCGTTAAACTTCTTTTGGGTCGCCGTCTTCAAGTTTGGAAACCGTTGTAAGGAGATGAGTTGCAGACCTTTCAACCCACATGAGTTTTTTTCTAATTATTTACTTCATGGCCCTTTATGCAAAAAAGTTAACCGATAACTAGTGTTCGAATTGTGATGTAAAAAGATTTTCGGGGTATTCCCTTTTTTGCCGATTTACACAAGTTAACACAACATTTGGCGTCTTTTTATTCGGATAGTTTCGTTTGACACTTAGCTGTTATTGTACTAAGGCTACGACCTTGTTTGTTGGATTGTTTTGCTATTACCTCTTTTTACTTGTCATATTGTACTAAGGCTTTGAATTTGGTTTTCTTTTCGTTTTGTTAGTTCTTTTTCATTTGTTATCACGTTGTTTGTACACTGTATAAGTCTCTTATGCCTCCATGAGGTGATATGGAGAAATAAACTGAACTGAAATGTTACAAGCCCTGTATAAACTGACTTTGTTCAACCACTTCAAGGTTAGGGATATGACTGAACAAGCAATATGCCGTGTGACCAGTGCTACGTACCCTTACAAAACAGTTGTGTGGCAAATGTTCCAATACCACACGTGAAATACTGTGTCAAACTGTGGAAAACTATGGCGTGTGAAGAGTAGTGAAGTTTCTGCGAATTTTTGCATGCCAAAATGTGTTATTAATAAAGAGTTGACACACATTTCAAAAGTGCCATGTATTGACCTGCATTTCCACGGGATGGACATGGAACAATGTGTGGAAAACCGAAAAACACGTTTTGACACAGATAACATGTGGCAAACTGGGGTAAAGCAGGTATAGTGTGGAATTGTGTGGAGAGATGTGGTGCTGACAAAAGTATATTCAATAATTTGATTGGCCTTGTTTGTTACAATTTGCCATGGTTTGTGACTTTGACCAAGATTTAAAGGTGTGACAATCATGAAGGGAAAAGCGTGGTCCTGTGTGTCAGATTGATTCCAATACCACATGTGTCACCACTCATGACCACACTTTTTTATTGCATTTTCACATGCCCTGCCACATGTGATTACGTGTGTTCACATGTGGCATGCCACAAGTATTTTTTTTTTTATAAAGGTAGGCAGAGTTTGAGCCCGCACCTGGTGGAGTGTGGTCTCTCTTTGAGATTTCAGGTATATGATGAATCACCCGAGGCTACTGATTCTGGAGTTCTCAAGTTACAGTTGGTATGTGACACACATTTTTATAACTGCACATTTTGAATTTATCACCGCCAAATTTGTTATCATCACACAATTAAATTTGGCCTTCTTATCAGCACATCGAAAACCCGTTCCAATGCCTCTTCTATAACTTTTCTTGAAGGACTCTTAAGGTACTTTCACACTTGTACGGTAACGGCAAAAATATCAAAAATACAAAGTGAAAGGCTGTTCACATTGGCACGGCAACGACAATGCGACATTCCGTAAATCCGGTGAAAATGCGTCCGGCAAAAGTAATCGCACCTGGAGCGATTCAATGCCTTTTAATTGATATCAGCTATAGAAGTGTGTCACTGACGTCATGTGAAGGGTAAGCGTTCAATGTGTTAACACGCGCAGTGAGCGTATTTACCGGTGTCACAGTGGTTCCTATGGTAATGTCGTGCGTGTGTGCTGTAAATACGCTTACTGCGTGTGTGTTTTGCCCTTCACTGCCGGGCAATCTCCGTCACGTGACGTCACATGAAAACTCTATAGGCTCATTCATGTTTACAAATAAATGACCCCAAGGCTTGTTGGCAAACGAGCTGATAAGGCGCGCTAACACTGTCGTCACAATAAAAAGTAGATTCTAATTTTGTCTACTTTCTGCGTTCAGTCGCGCAGGCGTTAACGCTCCTGTGTTCTAGCGCCGGCATGCTCTATGCCAACCGGTGCCAACCAGTGACGTAACTATAAAGTGTCTAAAAGATAAAAAGTAGGTGTAAAGTGTCATATATTATGACTTCCTTTTTTACAGTTCCTTTTCACTGGAAGCCTAGCTGTCACAGTCCAATATGAAGAGAATGTCAGACTATGATACTGAAGCCTACTGCTGCTGCAGTCTTCGAGACCGCTGTCTGATATTTGCAGCCCTGATAATGGTAAGTATAACAGTTCAGTACACCCTTAGGTACCAACAAATGCTGGAATCAAATCTACAACATCACAGGTCTTAACATAGGAGAATGGGGAGAGACTTCGAGGGCGAAACTTCCCTTCATCAAAAAATGAATCTCAGGGCAGACAACGTCGTTTTCAGGGCAGAATTCATCCCATGGTGGATTGAAAATAACGAAAATATTTAGGGAAGACACTTTCCGCCTCTCCTCGTAGAGAATGTATTTCCGTGAGCCCAAGTGCATATAAAAGACTGCGATTATACAAACATTTCAAAGCAAGGAATAGACCACATACCGAAGTCTTCTCAATCTCAAGTGATTTCTTTTCTATTCATTGAAAAAAATTCGCTTTTAAGTAGCGGTGACTTAAGACGAGTGTGAACCTAACTTTGTGAGTGTTACACACTCCTCTTGTAATTTAATACCTTTCACAACTTTCCGAGGTCTAGAGACAAAGCCATATACGAATACACTTAACACCAATTTTTACTTGTGCAGAGCCGAGGTGTTTTCCCTGGAAACTTCTTTCATTGGCAAACGACTTTGACATACATTTCTCCTGAAAAAACGTGACTTTTGCCCTAAAATCGATATTTTTTCCAAAGGGATGCCAATCCCCCAGATACTCCGTAGTATCCTATGACCAGAATTATGACAAGGTTTTGAAACCCCTTCTTTTCAAAAATCATGTCTTTGCTCATGTTTTTAAATCCGAAATTATATAAGGTTGAGTTTTGTTTTTTTCAACATGTATGTGTTCGGCTTGGTTAGAGAAATTTGCTCTATGCTCACCAGATAACTGTTCCCACCATCAGGAGATAATCTTACAACTAAGCCATGAGTGTCTTGTCAGGTGTGGAGAGCAAATATAAACCTGATAAGCTCCTCTTCACAAGCACAAAGTAGTTCCGGCTAGTGTGCTCTACAGATTGTCATGATAGTAAATCAAGAAAAAAACAATGGAATGAAATATTGAACACATCTCAGACAAAATAAAACTTAAGGTCAACTAACAACGCCCTCATCCTCATAGCTGCATAGCGGCTTGACTTCGTCGATATAGTAAAAGTGAGGTCTGCTGTTTGGAAGATCAATAAATTTTTATTTGGTTGTCGTACTTCATGTTGTTAAATTACTATAGAAACATGATTGTTTGAAATGAAGATTTAAGTATTCAAGTATTCGTAGGTGAAAAGTAAGTAAAATTCAATCAATCTCGAATTCTTTGAGGACAATTTCTAAGTAACAGGAATTCCAGTTTGTCAACAGACACATGGATAGCAGTATGGATGGACCGTCAAATACAGACAGACCGACGTACGTGAGAGAACGTTAAAAATTGGTGACAAACACACAGGACGAAGATACAAGGGTGTGCGATGTCTGACTTCCTATCATACTTCCCAAGTTTGATCACAGGGGTGGTATGACGACATCTGGACGGCGACAGTTGGAATATTTGACTGCCAGAATTTCTTACTACTTCACAACAAATTTCTATCTGCAGGCCTTAGCAGAAAATCGGATTTTCGGGCCAGTAAAATGAAAATTCTGGCAGCCGACTTCATAAAATAGCGCTCTTCCCACGCTGTTGTGTTTCCATCGTTGATCTTGTGGTGTCTGTTGTACCAAAAGCGAAAGACATCCTCGCTAGATAAAGCTTGGCAAGTACATCGTCAAAGCGGAGGTCATGGGGCAAAGCCCCGCTCCAGAAAAATCCCCCTTGAAAATGACAAGTTGCCATTGCCTCAACATAAATTAAAATAATACTTTCGCCCCGGGAGCGGTCTCGCCCTCTCCCCTTTAGTACCTCTTCTGGCTACGGGTCTGAGGTGTGGTCGGGGCACAGCCGGTAAAGCGTTTGTCAGAAACGGTGAAACTATACTGTTCTTTTTGTTTACTACTCTTCAGGTTCGTGTGGGCAACGTTTAAAAATAGTTGAAACATCACAATACTCGAAAATTTTAAACCACCAGGTGGAGATACAGTGTGGAGAGGGTATCTTTGTAAATGAGCAGTGGACAAGTTTAGTCATTTTTGCACAAATTGTTCCAAACAAAAAAACTTTTCGCCAGCTTCACGCTTTACCATGAAGTGTGCTAAAAACAGTCGCAAACTGTTCTTTTTGCATTTGTTGCCTAATGGAAATAATGAAAATTTAATTGTCTTAGTTATTACTGAAAGACCATAAGTGCCAAGGAAATTTAATAATTGGGCTTCTTTTTTCAAATTTCCCCATTGTTACGGCCCGCTCCCAAACGTAAATACACCCTCGGTACCTCTATTCTTCCAAGACTACTTCTTTACTCACCGAAGTGACCGTTCCATCAACTCCAAATACGCTTGTGGAGGCGACGAGTGCATTGTTCGTGAAAGGAGAGTGGTGAAATGTTACCATTGCCCCGACAATACGTCATTTTCGGACAAAAATTGGTTCGCGGAAGGTATCAGGTGTCTAGCTATATCTTTTAAAACTGAATGTTTGATTATTTTGACAGATACCCTGTAGAGTGCAGCACAATGGTTTTATAAGGGGGTTGTTCGCCTAGGTTTTAGCCTTGGAGGAACGTCATGTTACAGCCAAAGTAGCAATTTTTCAGCATATAATCTGTTGAAAGGTTTCCACCAGCAGGAAGCCCTTACAATCCCTGGCACAAGATAGCACCATTTTGCATACATCTAGGTCTCCTTACATACACGAAGGTTTCACAACGGGGAGTGTCCCCACTTTATCCGTCAACATTTCCCGTAGACTGAACCCCCCAAATAAGAAATACTGACCAAGTTAGGCCCGTGACCAAAGTAGGACGAGATTGGACCTCCCCTCACCGGTAAGGTTCCCACTCACACAAATGCTTGAACATAAATTCACTTACAACATTGCAAGCTGGTTCACAAGTTTACATTTAGGTACCCTTGACTATCGAAAAAATTCTTAGTGGGACCTTCACTTACACAACCCATTACCAAATACCATATACATACAGGCGAGACACAAAGCCCCCCCCCCCCATTCCTCTTGGCACCTTGACACTCTGACGTAAGATTGAAGCAAAGTTCCAAAAAATTCCCACAACCACATTCAGAAGTGACTTTTCTGGGCGCCAACTCGTACGTGGGAACACTCTTACATGGAATTTTAGGTCCAAAAGTCATTTAGTAGACTGTGTAGACAAGAGAAATCCAGTCTTCCATCCTCACCGTCAGTTATACTCTTACCCTCAATCACTAGACAGTTTTGCTTATTTATTGCAATGTGATGAATACAACAAATCTTGAAGTAGAGCTCGAACCCTAACTTTGCAATAACTGTTAATAGTGACTATTAGAGCATCATACATGTGTAGGTCTAGGTGCCTACTGTTTATGTTGTCATTCTTTGAGATCTATTTTGCATTATTGTATGTTGGTCTGCTGGACTCTCCTTACAAAAATGTAATTTCTAATGCATGACAGTACTTCGGAATCTAAGTTGATAACCAACAAAATTTGGCCCGCATCTCTGAGACAGAATTTCTTAAGAGAAAATCTCTAGATGCCCTTAAAACTGGTGAGCCAAAGCGTTGTCAAAAGTAGAGGCACTTTGCAACTGAATTACCTTACATTAAAGCTTGTCTCATGGGGATGACCTCTGAAGGGGTAATTCCTCTTCCCTTAGATCCATCCCGAAAAATATGAAACCTTTACTAAATGAGAATTTGCCGACATATGATCAGTTTAAAAACTTTGTCAAAGATATCATCATTTTGCATTTTTTCCACCTTACATGATCAAAACTAACTCAATGGGGGAAGGGAATGCATGTCCCGTGTCCCCTTTCCATTAAGTGTATCCCCTTCCCCTTATACCCCTTCCCAGGTGGGCAGCCCATGCACTTGATGACAAAGGCAAAGAATCCTTCCCGGTTAGAAGCTATCTTTGGTACGTCAACTATGCCGCAAAAATAAAATTTCTGGTTTCAAAACCCATCTGATCAAAATTTTACTACATACTACCCCACATCCATGAAGACACAAAGGCATAAAACAGACAGAAAGACAAACAGACAGATAGACAGACAGACAGACCCGAGCTGATTGACTGACTTATTCGTTAGGACAGCATAGGTAAAATTGATTGTTATTCTAACTTGACGAGATAAAAAAGTTGCAGATTTGATTGAAAAACTTGAGTTTCCTCTTTCGCCCACTTTCTATTTTAAAGAGTAAAAATGGAACAGTGTGCTTGAAAAAAGATTCAATGATCCTAAAACGAAAAGTTTTTCTTTTACTGATAACACGAACTTCGATCTGATGAATTTGGAAAAATTTGTTTCGAATTACTTTTTAAAATGTTGAAAATTATTACGAATTATAACCGAAAATTTCATTTTTTGTTTTACTTTGATACATTCTAACATGCAGGGACCGTTTGCTTTTACCGACGTCGCAATTCTTACAATACTTGTGGCAATAAACTCCCCGGAGTTTCAAAGGGGTCTGTATACTGTTATTTCATTTAATTTAATGTTTAAAAGTGATTACAAAACCTATCACCCTTATACCTTTCCATTACATCACCAACACATTGGACCCTCATACAAAAGGGGTGCACTGGTCTGGTCTGGTTTTTGATGCCCAGACCACCCAGTCACGAGACCAGAGAGACAAGGGAGTTGTTATTCAACAACTCCCTGGTCAAGCTACCCGAGACCAACCTTAAAGAACCTGAACCAAGTAGTCATTGTATGAAAATGGGATGCAAGTAAAAATGACAGAATGTACAGACAAGTTGGTGACAGGTTACGTGGGCCTATGGACCTTATGCGTATGATGTCACATAACAGAAATATTACAACTTTCATAATAGCGAAGTTTAGGAGTTTGGTATCTATGCTTGTGATATCCTTGGCACAGAACAGAAAGTGCTCCCATTAAAGAGGTAAGCGCGTATCCTTGCAACATACGCCGTCAAATGAAGACAGCTACTTTTTGGAGCGTACGAAGACTACGTCGTGCATGCGCGTACACTATGTGTACCAAAGTCATGTATCTTATAAAATGATCTTCATTGTTTGCCCTTTAAAATAACATCGCGTGACGTCAAGGCATAAGTCCAGGGGGCGCCAGGATTTGCCCGACATAGGGGTGGATTCCCCGATAGGGGAGCTGGGCCGGCTGAGCCCGAATATTCGATGACCTTTTTTGTTTTTTGCTTGTTTTCCAAAACAAAAAAAATCGAGGTTCCTACTCCCCGACGACACCCATTTTTTTCTGCCCCCAGGGGGGCACTTCTGCATAAGTCTTAATACCAGGGAGTCGCCATTTGTCAAACAACAACTTCTGCAATAGGAAACTGGAACAATGCAGCTGTCCATAAACAGTTTATATGGCTCCATGCTGAGAACCAGTGGTTTTGGTATTTGGTACGGCGAGACGTTGTCCTTTGCCTTGAAGTAAGGAATCTAATCTTCCCAAATTAAATCGTCGGGTTTTCCGGGGTTTACCCGATTTGTCGAGAACGTTCGGACCACCTGAGACCACCTACCAGAGACCTCTCACCTGTCGGTCCATTAACACCGCTACCCCCAAATCCGACTTCGGTTTCGGGTGGTCTCGGGTTTGGTCCCGGGTAAGGGTGATTTGTGCACGTTTTTTTTCCGGTTCCCAAAGCCAAATGTATACGCAATATCAACAACATGAATTCTTGTTTTCAAAAAAAGTAGGAATACCACAGGGGCGGATTTAGGGGGCCCAGGGGGCCCGGGCCTCCCCCCTTCCAAAAAATGTTGAATTTTTTTCCATCTTCGTAAAACAGTACAAGGCTCTATTCCTATTCATTTTCTTTCACAAATGGTTCTCACACTCAGAATTTTCGCAAATCCTTCGCAAACTACCAAAATTTTCGCGCGCTTCGCGCGCTTCAAACATGGCCTCAGTATTGTTCTTATTATCAATATCCTCGAATAGAAATAAAAGTTGAAAAAGTTGAAAACTGTTTACAATAATCCCAGGTAAAAGACTGGCTATTCGATTGACATACCGTATATAGGTTTGTTGGGGAATTGAAAGTGTCTCAATTCAGAGACTAAATGCAGGTTTTATCATGGAAATCTTATGTAATGAAAATTCCAGCGCCCTTCGCACGCATTTGTCACGGTTTGAACTCCATTTCATGACCATTATTACGTAAGGTAATAAGCTAATACATGGAACTATTCTGATCACAACAATTTCTGGAAAACTGAGGTACTTTGCCAACCTCTGTAGGGGCCGAGCATCAGTATGGGATCCTTTCAATCTAATTTGTAGCATGATGTAGACGCCTGGATTGAAAGTACATATTTGCGCTTGTACATTTTTCAAAAATATTCACAAAGCGCTTCCCGCGCAGCCATTACACTTACGACAAAAAAGTATTCTGAAAAGTGCTTCTTAGTCCTTCACCCCTTTTGATATAAGAAATGTCGAAAATTTGTAGTAATTTACCTTAAAATTTGTTCAAAATGATGCACCAAATGGCATCTAAGGACCCTCAAATATCAAAAAAATTTCCAAAGGGCTACGAAATGTCAAAAACTTGTAGTAATTTACTTTAAACTTGTCCAAAGTGATGCAACAAATTGCATCTCAGGACCCTCAAATATAAAAAAATTTTCCAAAGGGCTAAGAAATGTCAAAAATTTGCAGTAATTTACCTTACAATTTGTCCAAAATGATACAACAAATGGCATCTAAGGACCCTCAAATATAAAAAACACTTTCCAAAGGGGAGGGGACACCCCCTCCCCTTAGACCCCTCCTCCAGGACGGTGATCCCAAAAAAGGGTTAAGCCCCCAGTCTTGAACAGCTTCCTACGCCTATGGAGGTGGAACCCCTCCTGTCAGACCCCTCCCCCGATCAGTATTTTATAGAAATCACTATGACCTGCCCCCTCCCCCCTTCGGCCAAATCCTGGATCCGCCACTGTACCATGTAAGTGAAGAGTTGGTGTCAAGAAGGTCTATACAATTACTCCTTCTGGGAGATTTGTGACAAAGTATGAAATTCACATTTTAAGTTAAATTAATAACACTTGAATTATCTCTAGACTTCTTTCATGAGGGCTTGTGATATTCCAAGCCATGGTACTTTAAAAGAATAAATACCAAAAGGACTTCTGATGTCGTTTTCTTGACAGTCTCGGAGTCTATGATTAAACTAGTCTACGGAAATGAAGTCACTAGCTTTTTGGTTGGGATGTTTGTCATTTGCACTGTCTTTGTCATTGTCGCTGTATGCTGTATTGCTGGCATTTTGAAGGTAAGACATGTTTTGTCACTCTTTAAGATTACTTATAGCCCCATGTTCTGCAAAGAAAAAAAGCAGGAACATTTGATTTATAAATGACAGTTCTTGTTATAAGATGAAGTTTATTTTCGGAGGGAAATCTACTTAGCTTTTGACCTTATCCAGATTTCCAAGCTTTGCCGATTTTCCTCAATTGGTAATCAAGGGCGGCGATTTGTTTTCAATATCAAGGGGGGGGGGGGCACGACCCCGTTTTTCAAATAAATTACTATGTAAAAATCAAAGTTAATGGGCGACTTCTCAAATATTGGGGGACATGTCCCCCTGTCCCCCGGGATCGCCGCCCATTTTGGCAATTATCATCGTGCATGCATGTACCCTGATCATTGTGGCCTTACACCTTTCTGTATATCTTTGTTAGACGTTCACCACGGGTTATCAGTTTTGTTCAGTTGGTCTACACCATAAATGATTTTTCGGTTGAGACCGAATCAAGGGACCCCGCTAAAAGAGGCATGGGAGCATTTCCCCGGTCAATACCCTTTCACCTACCCCCTACCCTCTAGTCCGCTCCTGTCCAAAAGTATACGGTTTACAGATGCTCACTCCTGACTTTTGTCTCATCATATCTACTTGCCACTTTTGAAGTGCTAAACTGCGCCTATAGCTGCTTTAAAGGAGCTAGTAATAGGCTATTGTTCCAAATATGAGTGTTTAACCATGATGTGTATTGCAAGTTGTTCATCGTAAATACCTCAAAAATGTTCTGGGCGTTTGAAGAATGCATCTCAGTGAAAATTCGTCCTTGGTGTTAAAAAGAGTTACCTTTCCTTCTGCTTACTCAGCGCTCCTACAGGCCATTCTCGCCCCCTTTGACCGAAATTCCCAAGCTCCGCCACTGGGGGAAAGTATGAGAGATCTATACGTCCTCTCTGCTTTTTCTTGTCAGATCTGAACTTTTACACCATATTACTTACGCAATACTTTGGTAATGTATAGACAGATTAACAAATCTTTGGTTTTTATATAAAGATGTGAAAAAATGATCCCTTTTCATTGAGTCTTTACGATACAAAAACAAACAAAGATGACGAATTAATTTATTCTTTCAGAAACGAAGACGGATGTTATTGGTGTTTCTAATACCGTTTGGAATTCTCGTTAGCCTGCAGTTTGGAGGTACTCTCCGCAATGTGGCCTCTCTTGTGAGTATTGTCTTCCCCTTATACCGCATGTATTATAGTTATATGAACAGCATATAGCACAGGAAGTAGCCGGGTTTTCAAATCATTTTAATTATTAGTGATACATTGCTTAAGCAATAGAAAAGATTTTTACAGGTTTGCTAACAGACCACATTAGGCTACATTATCCAAAAGGCACAAGGCAGCGACCGCCTAAACCCCACTGTCTGGTCTTCACAATACTTTTTAATCCAACTCCCCATTTGGCGATAGGCATTTAAGATGTGCGTCGGTCTGGATTTTTACGCCCAGACCGCCCAATCCTCGGTTTGGACATAACTACGATCACCCGCCGGAAACCGACGAAGCATAGTGCACAGCCCTCATCTAAAGCGAAAGGCCTGTCAGGCCTTTTGCCTTAGATTTAACAATCACTACAGTAGCATTTACTACAACAGGCCCGACCTTCCCGTTGCCAAGCACTTTGACTCCTCCGGTCAAGTCTTTCAAACCTTAAGTTCGCCATAATAGACGGCAACTTCAAATCCCATGCAAGAAGACTACTCAGGGAGACCGATTTGATTATATCCCTAGGTACGAACAAAGCCGACTCCCTTAACAAAGACATCGCTTTTCTTTCCAATCTACAGTATTTCAAGCAGTAGTTTACACGTATATTTTAGAATTCTGTGCCATTTAGTAGTTTAACTCTTGATTCATCTGAAGAAAGACAAAGTTGTCCGAAATATTATGGATAGAATAAATTTTGT
>WURT03042864.1:0-14666 GCA_009936505.3 Holothuria glaberrima
TTCCTTCTCCTTTCCTTTCCCTTCTTTTCCTCCTCTCCTCTTTTCCTTCCCCTCTCCCCTTTTTACCGACAGACCGAAAATTTGCCGACGGCGACCAAATATTGGGGGGTGTGACACCTTCCCCCACACCCCCGCTCGCTACGGCCCTGGGACCAACTTTCATACTTGTTACATTTTGGGCAGAAAAGTTGATGCATTTTGAACAAACTTTCATAGTTTTTGCATTTTGGGCAGAAAGTTGTTACATTTTGGACAAAGTTGTTGCATTTTGGTCAGGTTGTTACAAAATGGGTCGTATCAGGGGACACCCCTCCACTTAATCCCCTCCCCCAGGACGGCGATCCGAAACAAGGTTCAGCTCCCGCCCCACTTTCGAACAGTTTCCTACCCGTATGCTCCCGGGAATAAGAGAATGAAATCTATACGAAAAAGTTGTGACTGTTCCTTATTCGTTTCGTACTACAGAAACAAGATCTTCCAGTTATGGTTTGGATTCATGGCGGAGGATTTGTAGAAGGGGCCTCATCGGACGAAAGTGTCGATGGCAGGGTGTTGGTCGCTTTGAATGACGTAATCATGGTGTCCATGAACTACAGATTAAATGCATTCGGCTTCTTGGCCACGGGTGACGAAGAACTAAAGGGAAACTACGGACTATGGGATCAGAACGAAGCTATGAAATGGGTTAAGCAAAACATTGCAGGTAAATGTGACGTCAAATGGAATTTGCCCCCAAAGTTGCAGCGGGTGGAGAGTCTCGTGGGATATTTAGTTACGAGCTAGTTGTATAGATGAATGCAGAATGTGTTCACATCAATTTTTGTTGGGTGAAAAAGCTCGGGGTGGGGAACAGGGAATGAATTGTTACCTGTGAAAGTTTTTCTCCATTTCCATAGTGTAATCTGCATTCTGCAACTGCAACCGAGTAGGTCTACAAAGAAGGAACGAGGTGATGATTTCTAATGCTACAGCATGTACAGGAGACCTCTTTCAGTTCTCATACAATGGTAGTAATTTGTGTGTGGAAATAAACGACATTAGACATAATGCATGGTGTGCAGTGGTGCCACCAAAAGGTGCACGGAGGGAGGCATCTCCCCAATCCATGCAGGCTTCGACAAAATCCCCACATGACAGCCCTAGTCAAGATAAAAAATTACTGGGTTAAGTGCACTGTTCAAGACCGTAGCCCGTCGGAAAAGTACCCTAGCGAAATTCACCACCCCCCCCCCATCAGGAGTTCAAAAGCTAATAAGCAGATTCAAAAATGAACAAGAAGATATATTAATGAAGACAAGAAGATTTTCAGAACAGATAACCCTATGGACAAGTAATGAAAGCAAAAAGTGTCAAAGACTGCGTCATGGCCTTCCCCCCACTTGCCACCCTCTCCGCCCACTCCTGTACAAAGGCACAAGGTTACATTAGCAATGCGTACGCACACAGGTTCTGCCCCCTATTTTTCTTGCGTTCACTCCTCCCCCACTTTTAAACTCCTGGCGCCGCTGATGTTGTGAAAATGTTAAAATGAAAAGAGGCATTATCCAGAAAGGGGTATCTATCTCCATATCACAGGATAGTCACCCATGGCCATGGTGTGTGCCATTCAGGTCAGGTCAAAACTCGAGGTGTGGTTAAGGGTTTTAAAGCTTCTTTTCGTCAGTTGGCATTTGGATACTCCATATTGCGTCCAATATTTCATTTGCTTCTGGTGGTGGTTTAAGGTCTTTGAGGTCAAACTGAAAACCTGGAATGTAACTGCGAGAATTTATATGCATCATGTGGACGATTCATGTTATTTACAACAATCCCATTGTTTTGACTGTTTGGTGGAGGTCACAGGTCATGTGAGGTCACCAGAGGTCAACTTGTAAAAAGTCGTAAAACATGGTATCATAAGGAGGATAATTTTGACGTATAAACCTTAGTGTGACAAAGCATTTTCTTTCGTCGAAGACTCTCTAAGCCTTGAGGCTTTCTGGCTAAGAACTGTGTCGTTCCAACGTGAGTTTCAATGTCCCAGTGATTAAATCAATGTGTTATCTTTTCTCAAGCCTTCGGAGGTGATCCTAACAATATCTCCCTCTTCGGACAGAGCGCTGGTGGAGCCAGCGTCGGTCATCATCTCCTTGCAGAACAGAGTTGGAACTACTTCCACAAAGCTCTCATGATTGTAAGTGTATGGTTATTAACATTAAGTCGTAAACGATTATCATCCCGCAAGAAGAATACTTGTACTGATTACATTGGCAATCAATTATTTCTGTACTCTCACTTGTGGTGCATCTTTACATCTGTTCATACGTGGAAATTCAAAGCTGGAATTTTTCGATTCATTTGTATGTTTTCCCCCTAAAAATTACATCTTTTCAACTCCTTATATTACAACTTATAAAACTTGCTCACATTATAGTTTTCGGCCTGACATATAGGTTTTTTTCATGAATGAAGGCTCGGCAGCAACCATTTGCACGCATCAATTCATCCCACTTTGAAGTTAGCAATCATTCTTCAACGCTTACCTAACTGCCTAAATGCAATGCATAAACTAACTAGACAAAAGGATATATAACGAAACGGTCTTTCCATGTTGAATTAATCAGACGGAGGTCATGATAAATAGAAAGGATTTTCAGGACCTTAGAATGTGAGGGGGTTGGGGCTAAGGGGCAGCTTCCCCATTAGATTTCTAAACCCGAAAAATGGTTTAATGAAATGCTGAAAATTTCATAAATCCGGATACTGCCCTAAAATCATGGAAAATCGTACCTTAGAGTTTTCCTTTTCCCGGATGTGCTCTTATGCTATGGTTTAGGCGCCATTACGAATGATTTCCACCCTTCCTCTAAAGACTCGATCCTCCCATTACCAGTTACGAACGTTGTTGCCCTATAACTACATCGGATACATAGAAAGCCTGATATCGGAAGGTTTACTGCCGGTTGGGAAACCTATTTTCTCTGGTGGGCGGTGTTGAAGATCGTAATCCACTCGAGGGCTGCACACAGAGAGGGTGCAATAAGCTTTCCTCGTAGGGAGTAGGCCAATGGGGCCCCAAACAGGCTCTAGTGGGGTGTAGGGGACTTACGCCAACGCCAACGCAAGCTCTAGAGTTTGTGCTAATAAATCCATCCACATAGCAGAAGCATTCAAATATTACCATTTTTTTTTTTTTTTGCTTATGTATGAAACAGTAATGAATGGGCGCATATGAAAAGTGCGTGCGAAGCACGCTGAAAAACTGCCTATTTTTAAATCAACTTTATTTTTCCTTACTTTACCTTGCAAAATTGTGCACTTTCTAACGTTTAATTCGCTCTTCCGTAGGAGGGACAGTTCTAACCCCCACCCCTTCCCGCATCTACCGGTGTTTCGCAGCAGACTACATGAAATACCCGGAAAGTGTATAACCAGGATAAGCGGTAGACACCATGAGCCAAAATATTATTGTCAATTACATTTCTAGTGATTCTGAATTTACATTATGAATTACCTCGCGGGCCGGATCAAAGGGTCTCGAGGGTCGCATAAGGCCCGCTTGCTGGAGGTTCCCCACACCTGGTTTACTGGTTTAAAGCACTTAAAGATTGTTTCTAAAGCTGTGCATCAGCGCGATTATAGCCTAGAAGCTAAGGCAAATGAGCCTAAGAAGTAGCTTGAGGCTCTTCTTCTAAAAAGTGATTTTGTTGGACTGCTATTTTTCAAGTTTCCTTTTTTCTTGACGTCTTAATATGTGAAGCATGAAATCTCCAAATAAATAATGCTTAGATTTAAGTTACAAAGTCTAGAAAGCGCCCTTCCGGGGAGTCTGGAGGACATTTTCGACAAGAAATTTCCTAGCTGGTCTACGCTTCACGCCTACCGATCGTTGTGCTCTCAGTTGTGTCCTAAGGGAGAGATGAGGGAGGTCCGTCTGGGTCATAGGCTTAGGAAGCTGTTAAAGACTGGAGGAGTTGAACCTTGTTTCGGATCGCCGTCCTGGGGGAGGGTCTGAGGGGAGGGGGTGTCTCCCCTTTGGAAAATTTTTTGATATTTTAGGGTCATTAGATGCAATTTGGTGCATCATTTTGGAAAAATTTTGAGGTAAATTAATGCACATTTTTGACATTTTTTATTTCTTTTGAAATTTTTTTTTAAAATTTTAGTGTCCTAAGATGCAATTTGTTGCATCATTTTGGAACAATTTTAAGGTAAATCAATGCAATTTTTTTACTTTCCTTACTCCTTTGGAAAATTTTAATATTTGAGGGTCCTCAGATGCAATTTGGTTCATCATTTTGGAAAAATTTTGAGGTAAATGAATGCACATTTTTGACATTTCTTAGTCCTTTGGAATTTTTTTTGGAAATTTAGGGTCCTAAGTTGCAATTTGGTGCATCATTTTGGAACAATTTTAAGGTAAATTAATGCAAGTTTTTTACTTTCCTTACTCCTTTGGAAAATTTTAATATTTGAGGGTCCTTAGATGCAATTTGGTGCATCATTTTTTAAAAATTTTTAGGTGAGTGAATGCGCATTTTTGACATTTCTTAGTCCTTTGGAAATTTTTTTGATATTTTAGGGTCCGAAGTTGAAATTTGGTGTATCAGTTTGGAAAAATTTTAAGGTAAATTACTGCAATTTTTTTACTTTTCTTACTCCTTTGGAAAATTTTAATATTTGAGGGTCCTTAGATGCAATTTGGTGCATCTTTTTGGAACAATTTTAAGGTAAATTACGGCAAAATTTCGACATTTTTTAGTCCTTTGGAAAATTTTGTGATATTTCCCAAGATGCAATTTGGTGCATTATTTTGGACAAATTGTAAGGTAAATCACTGCACAGTTTTGACATTCTTTAGCCCTTTGGAAATTTTTTTTGATATTTTAGGGTCCTTAGATGCAATCTGTTGCATCATTTTAGACAAATTCTAAGGTAAATTACTGACATTTTTTTAGTTTTCATAGCCCTTTGAAAATTTTTTGATACTTGTTGGCCCTTAGATGAAATTTGGTGCATTATTTTGGACAAATTCTAAGGTAAATTACTGCAAATTTTTGACATGTCTTACAGAAGTGACGAAAAACGGGTTTTCGTGCTTGGAAAGTTGGGGGGGGGGGCTAAAGCATACTTCAGCCCCACAAATTTCGCAGCACCCCTACCCCCCGCTTCCTACGCCCTTGGTTTGGGTACCATTCCTGGAGGTGTGCCCTTCGTTCCACGAAAAATCACGAAATGAATGATAAGTATTTCCAAAAATATTAACACTTTAAAGCTCTGCCAAATATAGTTCCATTTTACATTGAAACACCTGAAACAAGCAAACGATTCTTAAAGAGTACGGGCATTACCCCCGTCTACGAGAAAATTCTTTCTCTTGCTGTAATTAGCCACATACAGGAAAATTCCACTAAATAATGAGAAGTTTTAAACGTGATCAGTTCAAAGCTTTGTCAAAGATAACTTCATTTTGCATGTAAGCTGATACTCTACATACAAAAATTACTCGAAGAATAACTATGTCCCTTCACTTTAAACCCTTCCATAGGACGGCATCCTTGCACTGCGTGACAAAAGACGTAGTCCCGGTTTGCTTAGATAGTGTCATAACTTAACCCCTTCCCCCAATTCTTCCCAGCTGCCCCCCCGATTTGTTAAGTCATTTTCTTTAGTATTAAATGTCGTCTGGCCATACATGTCCATAAATATTTCGAACCTCAATTCACTGTCTTGGTTCTACACTTCAATTTGAGTCATTTAATTGTCAACGAAAGTATCATGGACGTTGTAGCAGACAACGCATATAGTAATCTTTGTATAATTGATTGGCATTTCAGCAGAGTCCTGGGGTGATTGTAAATGCCCTTTAAGTATACTAAAATGTATACAACCACTCATTTTCTCCCAGAGTGGCAACATGATGTCCCCATGGGGTCTTGAGACCAACATCGAAAAGGCCAGGTCAGACGCCTTTCTGCTCGGGAGACTTGTTGGTTGTGAAGACTCAACGACGAGTGAAGACCTGGTCGACTGCCTCCGCGACAAAGATGCCAAACAAATAATTGCCGGAGCTAATGCAGTTAGTAATAAAATGTTTTCCACGGTTTTGTGTATCAAAAGTATTTTATTTGATAACTTTAAACAAAAACAAGTTACAAATCATATGTCATGCATCGACTGACCAAATATTTTATTCTAGGTAGCGCAACACCTATTAAAAACTTTCTCCCCCGATGTTCATTCTCAGATGTAGTCACTAAAATCTGGAGGACAGGGGAGATCATGTTACTGTGAGCTATACTCAGTTTGTTATGTGACTGTAGTAGCAATGTACCGAAATACTTATCCTTCAACTGTGCAAACAGCCATTTGAGAAAAACATTCAAACACCACCTTATTGCAATAGTTCTCCTAGTTCAAAATCTCAGAAGTCATAATGAACAACTTTGAAGTTCGTAAATTTCCATTCGAGAGGAAGATGATTATTACTTGTTGAAAACTTCTACAAGAGTCCAGAGGTCACGAAATGGGCCAAGTTTAGTGTAAAAGTTAGTGAAGGAATAAATAGAGGGGTCGGTGCTACCTCATGAAAACCAATGATTCCCCAAATTGAATACTACTTTTACCGGCCGCCAGACGCACTATACAAACTGAAAGTGTGCATCATGCACAAGAGCCCATGTAATCTACAATCTACGAGTAAAACGTTAGCTGAACCGGGTACTGTTCGCCCTCCAACCCAAACGAATGGGTTGAAAGACCTCTGAAACATTCCCAAAGTTTCCTTATAGTATCATGTTACTGTTTTCCATGGGCCTACCATGGCATAATTGGCCATCACAATAATAAGAGTTTGTAACTATGACAAATTTGGTCGTGTCGAACAGATAAACTACAAAGACAGAAAATAAAAATATTCATCGTCTCCACCAGAAACTGGAGGGCAAACTGCAAGAAATCTCATGAATGGTATCCTGTGATAACCAAACATTTCAAACACGAGGTCAAAACAACGGACATCATGAAGTTGTAATATTGTATTTTTAATGTGACATGATAGTTAACTGTCTAACATAGATTGACTTCGTAGGTATATGGTAAGATGTTAAGCAGTTATAGTACCTAGGGAGGTATGAGGACACATAAGAAGGTGTTTTAACACCTCCCTGCTGTACCATACAATCACCTCTGGGAAACTAACTGGGCCAAGATAAGGTTGCCAAATATTTCACGTTAGGCTCTGTGATATTGAACTTTCTCCTAACACAGCAGATAAAATTTACTCATGCCACTGTAGTGTAAGTTTTTAATCATTGCCTTTTTACGATTAGCCTCTCAATACCTTCACTAAAAATAAAAGAAGAATTTGGGCTCAAATTTTATTTTGATATGTAAGAGGGGAATTGTAAGAATTCTGGTGAAATTTGCCTCAAAGTCCTGAAGAAGCTCATACTTTATCGACCGTATTTCATCGTCAAAACAGTACAACACAAAGCATTATCCATCAATGTATGTAAGGAGATAACATAAAGTAAAGTTACAAATGTAGAGAAACTTAATATGTCAAAACCATACGTATTACATATACGAGCAAATTTCACCAGCATACTTATAGGCCTATTGGTTTCTCTTTCACGTTTCAAGAACAAACTTTTGCTTACATTCTTCTTATAATTAACATATTATGAAAACAATGAAAAGTTGGGCGGGAGATTTAATATTGCGCCTCGATACCTAGAAGTTCAGTCTTAACCAATTTAGACTCACCCTCAGAAGTTTAAAGTTAAGAGTTTTTTCACATGCTGGTGTTTGCTGGAACAGTAGCGTAACTGGGGTGATAGAAGTGGGGGACAGGGATGAAAATAACGTAATTGTACCGACAGCATAGAGTGAATGTACCGACATTTTGTCAAAGGATTATCACTTAACAAGTCACCACGCACTCGTGACCCCCCCCCCCCCCATGAGGACGATATTTCCTTTAAGACCCTGGTAACCACATGCCCGCTGACTCAATAGATCTCGACGGGGACCCTGGATAGGATCAATAACCACCTGCAGCAGCAAGTTCCTCAAAGATAAACAAAGATAATTGTTCTGTTAGCTAAAAGCAAAACACTCTTTCAGCTCAATGATAGGAGAAAGAAGGGGATTACAGGGGACTATTGTTTGGATTGTGGTTTTGGGCTAGATAAGTGATTTGAAAACTTCTTCAAAGGACTTGTCTGCTTAATGCCCTACCCCAAATCTTGCATTATTTCCCCATACCTTCTTAGTTCATAAAACTACAAAATACCAATAACCAGGGCAGTCGATTTGATTTTGGAAGTGGGGGATATCTGGCCTAAAACTTTTCTCTTATCCTGGTGAGGAGTCTAAGAGGAGGAGTGCCAGATGCAAAATGGTGCCAAATGTTTCAATATTTGGGGGTATATTTCATTGCCCAAAGAAAAAACTGCATGCAGGCTCAGCCAGGAATGGTACTTGGATTTACCGACATGGGGGCCAAGCGCCCTGACTAGAGGTCAGCTACTCTAAGCCCCGACGTAAGCAATAGGTTGCCGAAATGATGCCGATCGCAAAATATAAGGGAAGCGCGCCGAAAAATGGGATTACATTGCAAAAGATTTCATATTTTTGTTTTCATTAAGAAAAGTTGAAAAAATTTGGGTTTTATTAAAAAAAATCTGCCCTTCTTAAGAGAAAACCAAGAAATTTGATGGTGCGACTGCATAATCTTCTTCGGGGAGTACATTTTTCATCTTACCCATTTAGGCTCCCAATAGAAACTGAAAAATCTTTTTCCTGACAACATATATTTGCCACGATGGTCAGTTTGAAGAATCTCCCAAAGATAGGAAAAAGAGGTTAGAATTTCTCAACGTTTCATTTTCGTGTTTTATTGAATCACGACTACAATATTTGAGGAACCTTTGACGCTAAATAAATCCAGTATGTTGGAAATGGCAGGCGTTACAGCTAGATAGAACTGAAATTGAAAATTTTTTGAAGTTATAGAAAGAATTGTTACAGAACTTACTGCCTACGGACCTGATGAAGAGTCATGTGGACACTGACGTACTCACGGATGCCAATTTTTTTTATTTTTTAGATGCTACAAAATACGTAATCTTTTAACACAAATTTTACTTCAAAAGGTAGCATATGTGGCACCAGATTGCACCTAAGGACACCTAATTTTTCAAAAATTTCAAAGGGCAGGGGTCCCCCTCCCCTTAAACCCCTCCTCCAGGCCGGCGATCACACACCTTCCTGCATTCCCCCCCCCCTTGAGAGAAATCCTGCTTACGTCACTGCATGTGAAATACTTTCTGAGCATATTAAATATATAGTAAGTTCCACAGTCGGCGGATGTACCGACAAGATCAGCAAATGTAGAGACCATCCCAGGATGACAAGTGGGGGCGACCGCCCCTTCCCCCCTTACGTTACGCTACTGTGCTGGAATCGTATTTACATTATATGGTTGCCAGCAGGGTTGGAGTACTCGAGTCCGGACTCGGACTCGAGTCCAATTTTTTGTGGACTCGGACTTGACTTAGACTCGGGCCCCTCTGGACTCGGACTCGGCTCAGACTCGGACCTCTGATGATTCGGACTCGAGGCCTAGTCCAGTCGAGTCCACCAACATTATTTACTTTCACAATTTGTCAAATAGCAGATGCTGACTTTTTGTCACAATGTGATCAGGGCTATTTATCTTTTGTAACACAGAACTGTAAACTTGCACAAATAGCTTTTGTAGTACTGTGTTGTGTGAACCCAGGGGAACCATGGATGTATTCCACAACCTGTAGTATCTAGTACTCCAATCAAAGCCAAAACTACCGTAGGTGCGAGGGAGCATGTTTTTTCACTGTATCAGCTACATTGTTGTTGAGTAATAAAATTTCAATGGTTGATTTTATACAGAGACTAACAAACAACAAAATCATGTAATTTAAAGGTAACTAAGATTTAGCATGTTGCCATAGCAACGAATGTTAGTTGGTGCGAGGGACGGAATGGAAAAACCTTGGTGTCCATGCTTATCAAACATTTCTATTATTTTTACCAAATTTAGTAGGAGTTGAAATAAATTTATAACATGTATACCAAGTTCAATTCCCTTTGTGATACTGACTGAAAGGGGTTTAAAAAATCTCGCTGATAACATAGGGTATGACGCAATTTTCGAAAAAAAGGGAAGCGCGAGGGAAGGAATGCGAGGGACCGAATTTTTGTCCATGCTAATTTAATGAAGATAATTTTTGTTCGATGTCCTCATTTTATTGCAAAGCTACCATTTATCTTAAATTCTCAGTCAAAAAAAATGAATATTAGATATTTTATAAGCCAGTTCAGAGACATACATAACTTTGGGGAAGGACAGTGTATAGTTGGGAGGGGCTGGGGGATTAGAGGGGGTATATACACACTTGAGGCTTATATCCTATGGTTCTACTGTTCAGTAGATGAGTGGGGGCAGGAATAGATTGACCAATTGTAATCCTATCCTTTAATCTTTCCTGAGATGTCTTAAGAAAGCTAAAATTATTTCAGATTACCCCTTAAAAGAACCATTGAACCCACATACTTATCCAATCCAGATGTTACCCCCATCTGTACAATACATGGTTGCAATATGAGAAATAAATTAAACTAATTTTACTGTAACCTAGATTTGTCAGTCTATCAGTCCTGCTTTCTTCACTACTATTGAACAGTACCATCAGCTATGGAGTATCACGGTCTTTTGAACACGGCTATAGCGGTGTAATTTCTACTTCACAGAATACTTGCACCAAGTTGGCCATGTTTCATTGAGCCGAATGTCAAGTCTATCATTACTTCTAGCCTTATGTCTAGCATTCATTTCTTCATCTCTTATTTGGGGATCTGGGGGCTGCAAGGCAAATGACATTCCATGGTCACTGTAGGTGGGACTGTCCAACAGTAGTACAGTATTTACTGCAATTGGTAAGATGGAGCAAATTTATGTGATTGAAATTAAATTTATGTTGCAATTTATTTTAGAGTCATGGGCTTTTCCCACATTCATGCAATCACTTTAGAGTGTTATAAACAACTACCCTTCAAGGCCTAAATTAAAAACCTATTTTGAAATTTCAGAATCAAACATATCTTAATCCCATTGAAAAACATTTGTCCCCTACTACACTCCAGTATATACAAATTTAACTTTTACCCATTCCCTTCCCATGCTACACCCTGCTGCCTGTAAAAATTGAGGTGACAAGTAGACTGGAATTGGGAAAATAAAGTTTAGAGGCATGAGGAGATGTAGCATATCTCGCAAGGCATTTGAGTCCTGAAACTGAACAATTACAGTATATAACAATTTGAGTCCATTTCTCACCCCTCAGTAACAACCCCCAACATGTGGGCCTTAACTGGTATGAGAGTTCTTCTCTTTTCCAGCCCTCTCATGTCACAACTACCTCATACCCTATCCAGAGTGTATGTTTGTGAATTGACTTGTGAAATTTCAAAATTTCTGTATTATTTTATGGGTACTTAGCAATAACAGTATATATTCCCAATGAACTCAATGCATCACCATTTCATCAAGGAAAAGAAAATTCTCCTTTGTTTGTACAGTACATCTTTCATTTTTTGGTAAATTTTCCTATTCCAACTAAAAAATGAGAATTTCTCAACCCTCTCACAAACATTTTTCTGTATGAATTTTAACAAATATTGCACAAATGAACGTGAATTCTTTTCACATGTGATGAAACGAGTCAAACATCCCCAAAATGTTTTCATTCCATCCATCTTACTAATAAATATTTGTTGCTATGGCAACATCTCAATCTAAGATACCTTTAAATTGTATTGTTCAGACATGTTGCAGTCTTTGTATTGAATCAAATACTAAAATTTTCTGATTTAGTAATAATTACACTAGGATGAATGGAAGTGTTAATCAAATTCCGTCCCTCGCACAAACAGGCATCGATACTACATGTAAGTTGGCCCAACCAAATTCGGTCCCTCGCACTAAATTCCGTCCCTCGCACTAAATTCCGTCCCTCGTAAAAAGTTCCGTCACTGATTACACCCCTTTAAAAATTGTTTTTTGTTTCCATGTTCACAATAGATGTGAAGGTCACAATTACTTGATACTTTGGAGATTTTCACATATATAGTGTCAATTTTCCCTTCTAAAACAAAACTTTTATGTCAAAAAACGCGAGGGATGGAATTGGGATCCGATTTTGCCCATTTTTCCGCATTTTTGCCCAAGAATTTTTGAAACACTTTTATGCTATTAAATGCCTTTGGTTGTGGACATCAAAGTGCAGGGAAAAAATTTACCTCATTCACTGTAATCTTTAGCTGGGTAATTTTAACCAAATTCCGTCCCTCGCACATGGTGGACTACATTTTGCATTTTGAACTTGTCTGTACCAAAAACAACGCAAATTTTCCAATTTTTTTTTGTTGATTTAGTGCAGTCATTTAGTACTCTAGTAAACCAAGAGCTGAAACTGGAAGCAGGAGGATTTCACAAATCTCCAATTACAAGGAGATCCAAAGAATAGAACCCATGCCTTGAACCTACTATTTTCATTCATTGATATAAGAGTAGCTAGGCCTGATGCTTATTGATTATTACCACCTCGCATGCTGCAACAATGAATAGGTCTGTGCCTTGCCTATAGCAGTACATTGTAAGTGAACATGAATCTCATATAAGCTTCTTGTTCAAACTATGAAGTTATCATGGACAATGAGGAGGGGACAATTGTTTGCTCTCTCTGTGTGTTTACAAATTTTACATCAAAGAAAAATAGTCTTCTTTGCATACTGCACCAGTATAAAGTCAACAAAAGCTTAGTACCTGCTACAAAGGGACTAATTCTTGCTTTCATAAGTCACCCTGATCACATGTAAATAAACTGTATAGCAGCATGGGTCAATTGGTTGCTGCTGATATGTCTATACGAAGTTTACTGTTGAGAAATTTTATGTACAGATTGGTCATTTAGTCAACTGTTGCAGGACTATAGTCACCTAAATGCACTCATATGAAGCTTGAATTTTAATATATTTCGAATTTCAAGGTACTATTGTGTTATTTATTTGTTGATGTCGTAATTAAGGGGAGGCTGGTTTGGGATGAACTCGGTAAGTATACAGGCCTTTGTGATAATATTGTCCACATCACAAAGTTAGACTCAAAGCCTTCCAGTCTCAGATCTGACCCTAGTTGAACAAATGTTATGCATACAAGAAATAGAATAGCCTACAGTCTGTACATCACACTAGGCCTATATACATCTGTACTGAGAATGCTACTGTAGCTATACTAGGGGGCCATGCTACCTATAAACAAACACTTTTATGCAAAGGCAGTTCTAACATTATTTATAATTTAGTGAGTACATGCCACCTATTATATTAGAGATCCTGCTATATACTGTGCTAGAAAGTTCTCTGCTACATTAAGTTACACAGTAGCTTGTTGCTACCTTACCTGAGAAAAAAACTTCACTGACAGATTTATAGTATGTTTCAGTTGTAAAAACTTCATCATCCTTACTACTCTAACTTGTGGAGCTCACTGGCACCTCTCTCATGGAAGACACAGTATGAGTAAGGGGCTTTAAAGACATTTTCTGGAACTAGTTACCGCGGTAATGCGCTAACGCTTGTTGTACACTCAGTAAGAGCATGCTTGTACTAGTTGTATTGTATATACATAATAAGCACCACTGCACTTGCCATGCCAGTTACAGCACAGCGGTTAGCGTAATGCACAAATTGCAGCCAGTGATTTGAACAGTGTAAGTTAGGCCTAATAATTCTGGTCACGCTGGAATTAATGTTAGGCCTATGTGGGCTGTATGTGACTCATTTGCTCAGTGTACACTGCTGTTCTTTTCTTTGTACAGTATACACAAAAACACCACTCCCTGGTTTTAAGTTGGGTACTTGATTAGTTCATACTCAGGTTCTGTGGGGTGGCTTACAACTTGCAAGTATGTTCACACAGGAATAGACATAAATTGCATATAAACCATATAATGATCATATATAACTATTGTGTGTAGTTAAAACAGTTAGGGAAGGGTTGAGCTTTGAACAGACAGGCAAAGTACTTCAGTGTGACCTGCATTTTTTAATTAAAATTATTTTTAATTAAAATTATGCAAACCATCATGCTCTATAATAGCATCTCAAGTGGTGGCCCAGCCATAGTGTGTACAAAAAATTGGCCCCAGGAGATGACTCTCTTCCGTAGACCGTCACTTCTCCTTCCCCCTATCTCAGGATGGTGATCTCCCATTACCTTGACTAACCCTATTTGGCAATGGCAACTCGGGGAAGAAGCATCAGGCCAACTTATTGATTTGTTTGCTTTGTGGTTTCTTCCTCAAAACCGTTAGGGAGGTTCTCCCATTCAGGTCCAGCATAGCTTTTGAGTGTGTCATGCATGAGTGGCTTTCAACAATACAAGTTCTCAGGAAAACAAGATAAGGTTCAAGCCTGACAGGAAGTTGAGATGCACAGTTAATTTGCTCAGAGGATTTCCCTCTACAAATTTGTCACTGGTCTGCACGCGTGCGAATTCAGATGGGTGTGCGCGAATTGCAAACGGATCGCGTGCGATTTGAAACAATGTTCGCTACCCAAAGCAGCGTGCCGCGCGCTTACTG
>WURT03042875.1:0-14666 GCA_009936505.3 Holothuria glaberrima
TGAATGGATGGATGGATGGATGCATGGATGGATGGATGGATGGATGGATGGATGGATGGATGGATGGATGGATGGATTTTGAGTTAGCATCTTTAGTCTACTCGTTCTGTCGGTTAGAGTGGACAGTTTAGTACAATTGATGATATTGATAATACCTCAGAATCGTCGGTGTAAGACTTGAACAGAGTAGCCAAATAATTGTTTTCATCCTGAGAATGTATTGAAGCTAAGTCGGCAAACTTGTCAGCGCTACCATGATTTCGACAGTTGTATTGAGCCTCTTTCAGAGTAACGCGTTGCCCAAAGAACCTGTTATTAAAAGAACCATTTCGAGTTTGAAGATTCTGAACTTAGTGAACAGTAGACCTTCTAAAAAAAGCTGCCGTCAACGGTTACTTCGGCACTTAAACATTATCATTACCGATCACTAAACAACCATAACTAACATCATGTGCCGTTTCGCTTCCATGGATGCCACGCGGTAATGTAAACCTCCAAGTTCTCGATTAGCTATACACTGTTATACGGCTTGACGTACATTCTATTTTTGAGTCATCTTTTGTAGAAAGGGTTTGCTCTCTAATTTAATTTTGGGTATAAAAGAAAACGTTTATTTGTCAAACTTGTAGTGAGCCTTTTCCTCAGTATATCTATACATATCACATAACACCATTTGCATTTATCTGGTAATTATTGGGGTCTACATACAGCGGAGTATCTGGGGGTCACTTGTCAGGGGGGGGGGAAGAACATCTTTCCCGGTAAAACTTTTCTCAATCTGGTTTGCGAAGGCTTGACATATTTTCAGAGGATGAGGGTTATTTAGGTTGTTCAGTACGTTGTGAGATCGCCGGCCTGGGAGAGGGTTCTAAGGGAGGGGGTGTTCCCCTCCCTTTTGAAAATGTTTGAAAAATTAGGTGTCCTTACATGCAATCTGGTGCCACATATACCACCTTTTGAGGTAAAATTTGTGTTAAAAAATTTCATTATTTTTAGGAACTAAAACAAAATTGGCATCAGTGAGGGGCTGGCCCAGTTCCCCCTTCCCTGTGTACGCCACTGAGCCTAATTAGGAAATAGAAAGATGTCAAGAATATCCTTTACATGTAAACATGAAGGTGCTTTTTATATCGTTGTTAGATTTTACTGCTCTCACTTCATGCTTTGCTGCCACCTCATCCCTCTCTGCTGATCTTCCCGGTCGAAACCGTCAAGGGGACACTTTGCCCCCCTGCCCCCGGCAGATACGCTACCGTCTACATATTGCACCAATTAAATTGTGATATCCCGTTACCATCATCTCCTCCAACGTTACCAAACCACTATTCTGTTTATGATATCACAAAGAATAAAACTTCGTATTTTAAGACTTTTTTAGTTCACATCTGAGGGCATTTCAACGTTTACCTCGATGACAACAACTTTGTAAGTATTTTATAAACTTCGGGGATCACATCTATGACATATCCAAACCAGGGGAAGAAAACCCCAAAAATGTCACACTGTTGGGAAACCTGAATCTCATACTGATTGTGTCATTCCAAAGTTTCAAGCAGGGTGTTGTCAGGGAAGGAGATCCAACATCTATGTGTACTAAGCTGTCTATTGTCTTGCTTTTGAAACTTCTTTAAACTTGGAAGAGATTTGCTACCGAAGACAATGGTTTGTGTCGTCTGCTACATCTCCAAGACTCATCGTTATAAAATGATTTTATCAATTAACATTACATTGCCAGTTGTCAAGGAAAAATTCAACATTTGGGGTTTTCGTCATTTGTCGTCACAGATAATCTCATTTTACTTAAGTTAACTTCAGTAAACATTATTTTTAAAACCTCCCGCGTCGACAATGCTTGCTACTAATGCGGAAAGTTGTGCAAATTGTGATTTTTTTGTTAGGCTTGAACAATGTGTCGAGCAGACGACCCATCGAAATCTAATGAACACAAAGAACTTATATTAGTTACACGTTTATGGACAGTAGTTTAACTTAAAGGCAATAGGCAGTCGCCCCAAAATTTGCTTTGAAAAATCAGCCCTCTTGCAAATCTCCCCCTTATTGCATTACAAGCACCCCATAAGACGTTTTGAATATAACTATTACAAACAATAGGTAAAGCAAGGAGAAGGTCTCCTTGAATTTCTCAGTTCACTAACAAAAATATTGTCACATGATCATAATAGGCCATTCATGAACAAGAGTGACGGGGCATACTAACTCTTATTGGGGTGACAGCATTTTCCCTTTAAAATAGTTATTGAAGCTTAGACCTTGTCGGGCTGCACTTCAAAGTAACGTTGTAGCAATCAGGGAGGTAATACCACCTCCCTGTAGCAATTACCTTTTTTATGGATTACTTGGGTTTGAAAGGAGCGGACCTATTGGCGTAGACAGAGCGGGCTATGCCCCCCAATCGAATTCTAAAAAGAATATTTTTATATTTGGAACTGAACAAAAAAATTGACTTCAAATGATGCTAAATGATGAACCAGATTACATCTGAGGGTACTTAAATATTCCAAAAATTTCCCAAAGGGGAGGGGGACGCCCCTCCCCTTAGACCTCTCCCCCAGGCCGGCGATTAGGCCCGGCAGTTGGCTCCCTCCGAACAAAAATCCTGGCTACGCTAGTGAGCGGACCATCATGAGGAACGTAAGTCAGAAAAGGCTAAACAATGTTAAAAAGGGACATGTCAATCAAATTTTGTTGCCTGAAAAGGGATTAAATTATTTTCAAGCACATATTGTATTACAGATTTGGGCGGTGGATCTCCTCCCTTAACAACTCCCTGCTTCACGCTATATAAGCACAGGAATGTCTACACGAGTGGGCGAACTAGTAACTTTAACAGATCAAAGGTGTTGCGGCTGTTGGTACTGTTGGTACCTTTCGCAACCATACTTTTGTCTATAATTGTCAATCTGAAGACTATAACAAGGATGCTAAGTATGTCTAATTTTAGTCTTATTCTGGGGAACAATAGTTAAAGGGAGAAGGCAGTCCCCCAAGTTTATTTTCAAAAATTTGCTAAATCTTACAGACGTCCTCTTATTTCTCTCACAAGTATTTTCATAATGTTCCTGTGTAAAATCATTGAATACTGAGGGTAAATCAACGAGATATTCTGAATATATTTAGGAAATAAGTAACAAAAATATTGTCACAAGATTGTTAGGAGCCATTCCTGAACTAGTGTAACGGGGATACACTACTTCAAATTGGGGAGGGGGCTGCATTTTCACTTTAAGGTCCAGCAGAAGTCAATGCAAACCCATTTACAAATGCATCGTGATGTAACAAGTGTTGAAATTGCAAACAAAGAACCAACCAGAAAAATTTACCTTTGAAGAAGAAACGTAGCCTAGGCCTACAACTTAGCGAAATTGTGATATAATCCCTTCATAGAGGAAAGGTATATCGCGAGGGGATGGAGGCGTTTGATCTGAAATTGTCCTTAGTTGGCAAGCAATAATGTAATGTTAAAGTTGAAAACAAAGAACCAACAAGAAAAATTTACCTTTTAAGAAGAAACGTATAGCTTAGGCCTACAACTTAGCAAAATTGTGTTATAATCCCTTCGTAAAGGAAAGGTTTATCGCGAAGGGATGGAGACGTTTGGTCTGAAATTGTTCTTAGTTTGCAAGCAATAATGTTATGAACTTTGTGGCAAAAACAATTTTTTGCCCTAAAATGGATATTTTTGTCTCAGAATGGGCTGTCTCGTAATTTCGCCTAAAATTAGCTCATGACTGTCCTACAAGATGATTGTTTCATGGGATGAAGTATCGTATGTTTGTGCCTAAGACGTTTGATAAAATAATATTCGACCACAAAATTGCTCTTGAAAGCTAGTCAGTTTATATTTGGACAAGTACCAATCCTTACGTAACTTTATTGAGTTTACCTGTAGCAGTTATCTCCGAAAGCAGTCCAGTAAATAGGGCAATCAGTGAGGTGAGAGCCCTTCGATGCTCCATTGCATGCAAATGTTGCTATTACTATCGCCATCCAGCAAATTTTAAGAGCCATCTTCACGATTATCACTATGCACAGCAACTTCAGCACCTAAAATCTAACTAACCTAAAATGTAAGCCTTTTAAGACCTAGGTAAAATAGTAAATGTTAACCTAAGGTAAGGAAGGGAATATGTTTACCGCTTAGCCTGAAAGTTGATAAACATTATTCTTAGATTTCTGGCTATCCTTCCTTTGACCCTAAGTGATTTCCTGCAAAACACCAATTGTTAAGTTAAATGCAGTCCCTCTAGTTTTGAGGTTTCGCACCCACGAATGCTCAATGATGCATTGTTCTAGTCATACGCATACTGAACTACTTCTGACTAAGATTGCTGCAGCAATTTTGCCCGAAAATTTTAATGCTTGTTTGCCCAAAAATAGCTGGGAGCTGTAGCCCCCCAGTCTTCGCCCGTCTCGCGCGCTTATGATTGTATTTTATCCACCCTCAATGTTCCTCAGATCTTATGGATTATGGATGCGTAAGGCAGCTCCTTAGTTTATTTTTTGATATGCCATGTTTGTGTAGGTGACACATCATGGCAGCTATTCAGAAGGTAAGGGAGAAGAGTGCATTGACGTCACCATATAGGTTACTTGAAAACCGCCCTCATAAGATTTTTTGTACTGCTGGGTACACGGAAATGTGTACATTTGTGTCCTCTGAGCATGCGCACTTCGGTTTGTATTACAGTTGGACATCATGCACATAATGGTATAGGCCTGTTAATTTGTATTGGAAAACTAAAGATATCCCTTTAAAACGAACATTGAAATAAAATACAGGTCGTGGCAATGAACGCTAGTTTGTCCTCTCCACGTAACGCAGTCAACACGAATACAAGCGGATATATAAACTGAGAAAAAGTAGACGGCCATGTCACCAGCCTACTTAACATGAACCACTCTTGGCGGCGATGTGGCTACCAACATGCTTAACTAATTTTGAATAATTACCGGTACCAATGGGGTTACTTAGTCAATGACCTTGTAGAACAGTGAGTAGCGAAGTCGCCCAAAACATGGATGTCTTTATTTCTATCATTATTATGATATAATTTACTTCATCCGACAAAGATGAAATTTCAGTAGAATTAAGCTGCTTAATTATTGAAACTTGTCTCGTATGATTAAGTTACAAATAAAAGTAGAATTTCCCTTTTCAGTTAATGGTGAAAAGGTGGATGTGGTCCTGTGGTTATTCCATCAATTTAAAGTGGCCACTGAGGTCGAAAGGTTGAGAAACACTATGGTGTTTACTGTTTAGCATTGTAAGCTTTAGTGTTGGTTGTTCGGCGGGACTATTACAAGCGAAGGGAGCATACACTCTATGTACAGGAACATATATACCATCGCTTTACTTCAGGTATTAAGGTTTAAAAATATCCCTGTAAAAAGTCTTCACAAATGAACGTGAGCATAATGAAGAGTTTTCGGATCCCCCACTTTTCCCTCAAAGGGTTCTAGGCCCTACAGCAGGCTAGTGGTAGGCTTTCAGGCCAGGAGACTACCCCTTTGAGATTCCAGACGAAACCCCCGAAATCTCTGTGGTAATAACAAAATGTTGAACGAGAATTCAGATTGCAAGGGAAAGTGAACAAACAGAATGAAAGGCAAGTAAGAATAACCAAAGGGGTCGAGGACTGAAATCATGTTTCAGAATGTTTCTGCCTTTGTAAATTTAGGCCTTTTACATTACCTATAATGGGAGCCCGTGAAAACGCGTTTTGCTAAAAACAACCGTGCAATGAGGAATGCATACCTCATTTCTTGCACATCAAGCTACGAATGTTAACGTGCTCTTGATGTTAGATTGCTCACCGAATATGTATCATGATATCATGCATTAAAGTAATTCTCAAGACTTATAACCCTTACCTTTCCTTATGTCTCTAACCCTAACCTAACCATGTGACATGATATCATGCATGACATACATCTCTCGAGACACGGATGTGACATCTTACAAAACAAGTATAAAGATTTGGTGCACCGCTACATATCTTCTCTAACAGGGCCTGACCCTGACGGAAAACGAAAATGTGCCTCTAGTTTTCAGGAAGGACTTTTCGCCAGAATATTTTCATGTACTAATAACATATCTGAAAAAAAAAAATGGAAAAAATCATCACTGTAAAAAAAAATTTAAAGAGGAAAAATGGAAAAAATGTTTGCAAAGCATCATGGGACAGATACCAACTACAAGTATCTCCTTCGGAGAGGTCGAGGGTAGTTAACTCATGGTCCGGCTCCAGTCCTCTTCGAGCCGTTGGATCCAGTTCCCATAAGCGGAGCTCCTGCATATATTGTTCCGACAGTTACTGGAGTGCATCCGTTTTGGGGCTCCGTTGGGGATCTTATAGACTCAAAGTGTGCGATGAGCGTAGTCCCCGGACTAGCCGCGGTGGTAGGGCCTGTGGGTTAACTCACCTCTTCTCCCTCCGGTATCTCTCTTGGATGTCTCAGAGTAATTGATCGAATTATTGAGTCCGCGTTCCACCACCTCTTTTGGCAAAACCTGGGTGCAAGACACAGGCAGACAGAAGGGCATGACTTGATAAGGTAAAAAGGTGTACTGCGGCTCCGTATATAATGACATGATCCTTCATTTCTTTCTTTTTTTTTTTTTTATTTTTTTTTTTGGTCCATGAATTTTTTTTTATTTTTGGTGGATCGGCTACTTTAAACATTCAAAATTTGGATTTTGCAAAGTCGACTTTATTAAGTCGAAATTTCGACTTTTGACTCTATTTAAGTAGACGCAATTTCGACTTTGCGAAGTAAAAATCCTGATTTTTGTACCATGACAGTTGAGATTTTGAGGCTATAGGAGAGCTTGTACAAAAGGCTGGTGGTTTGAGCCTTTTTCCTTTATTCAAAATGCCATTTTGCTCCACGGATGGAAGTAATTAGAAAAAAGTGTCTGAATTACCTTCAATTTTCTTTATGTTTGCACAATTCTTTTCCTACCACATCTGCATAAAAAACTGAACACAAAACTTTAGTAACATGGTCTTAACTGCCTCCCCTCCCCTCCCCCCCCCCCCCCCCCCGAAGAAAAAATAGGATATTCGTAGGGTGACATCTTTCCCCAGAAACTTACCATTAATTAGGGGTACACTTCCTTAAGGAATAAATAAAGTTGGGCTCTGGCCCTCAGATTCTGCCAGATGACTTCTATACGGTGGTCCTGACCATGAGATGAAAACTTTTTCTATTTGACAACCTAACGTTGGTCCAAAACATCATGGGAAATTTTGTATAGAGACCACAAGTTACTACAAAATGTGCCCCTAATATACCTTATGTGCAATACTGGTGTGCTTCATCTCCTTTGAGTCATTTTAATCTCAATATTGGTTTTTCACGCTGAACTTGACTCTTCAGAAGAATAACTACGTGGCCTAAAATGTCCTCAGATGTTTTGGTTATACATATTCATACAAAAAAATTACTCTTACATGTAAAAATTTGCACTCACTTAATAAAGACGACTTCGAGAAGTACTGGGTTCCTAACCTTTCTGACAAAATTGCAAAATTTTCCATTGCTCTTAGGGTAGCGCATCATACTTCTCCATTGAATTACCAGGCTCGTACCTGACACAAAAGACCCCATACGACGCCAAAAATATGATATTTTGAATCAGTGGTTCTGATTACCTCCATGCCTTTAATTTTGGGTTTACAGTTATGCGTATGATTAAAACGGGCACTTTTGAGGAGCCAATTCTATACTCTTCATGACCCTGTAATCTAGTTGACTGTATGTGATCATTTACTTGTTAAAGGTTGTGTGACATGAAAGTAACATAGTTAAATATTTGACGTAAAAAGCATTAAAATGCAGAAATTAGCCGCAATTACCATTAAAATCATCAAATATTGACCATTTTACAGGGTAATTTCTATTTCACACTTGTACCATGAATAAACATGAGCTAAATATGCAAATATGTGACACAGAAACATGAACATAATATATATGGCTCATGTTAGCCTTATTTTTTCAACCTTTATTTCAAGGACACTGGTAACATTGTTATCCCCTGAAGAGTTTATTATGAAAGTTAAATTCTTTCCTTCACAAACATTGATATCACTCAACAAACTGTAATCAGTCTCATCAGTAATGAAGAGATAATTTATTTAAGAAAAGAAATCTCAACACCGTGCAACACTCAACATCATTATTTTTGAATAGGCAATGTTTTCTTTCAGAAACCATCGAACTTTGGCGATGTATATTTTGACAACGGTTAAAGATGTTAAAATAAATTCAACGATCTTTCAGCTCTTTTTGGTAGCATGTCACACGACCTTTAGGTTGTGCACCAATAACGTTGCCTCCGCACGTTAATGAAACTTTAATTTTTGTGCACCCCACTGGAATCAGCTCCGAGTCTGAGTCCAGCTGAGCCTATTCAGGGCCAATTTCGATTCTGTGACCTCACATTCTGGGCCAGTTCTAAGTCCGGCGATAAACGGAAACGAGTCCGAGTACGGACTCGAATGTTACAGCCTGTGAATTAGAGTAACTTATAAAATGAAAGAAAACGAAAGAAAATTGAAGGTATTTTCGGGGTTTTTTTTTTTGTACCCTTTCTATGTACAAAATGACATTTTGAGGGAAGCACCCAAGTAAGCGCTTTATAGCCCTTTTAAAAAAATCTTCTTGCTCAAAAGATTGACTGTCATGAAATGCAGATTTGAAAACTGTGGGCTAGTAAGTCAATCAATGTAGGAACTATTTTTTGCGCGCAAACAAAAGAGAACAGATAACAACATGCTTTATTTCCGATAGTAGGACTAGATACGACACGGATATATTTTGAAACTCGTTGTGATTCAAACGTATACAAAATGAGAGGCCAGTAGTTTTTGATTATTTTTGATATTTTTGTTTGTTATGGATTGTAGTGAGTAGAAATGCTTCTAGTATGATTTAAAATAATATGAAGATATTTGCAGTAAATGTAAAAAAATATGGATTAGTCAGGTTTGTATATTATAGATGTGGCCTCATTGTTAATAGTCACTGGAATAACCGTGTAATTCACGGTAAGCCTTCATCCTTGCACAGCTAAGATATGTTAATCGAAGATTGAAAGATATGAAGACAACTTTCGAAAAATTTCAGTGGTCGCATACTTATCTTAATCTGCAAAAGCTACATTTCGAGTTGTAGTTTTAAACGCTGTTTTTGATTTACGATGCAAACGAAAGCCTTTGCGTGGAATTTGGAGGTGTATTGCACTCTCAAAGATGATCTGTAAACAGAAATTGCTTTGTTTGTTTTCTTAAGTAATCTGTATAACCTTTTAAAACCTTTTTGCCTTTCACACTTTTTTTCTAGTTTCAAGTTCATATTCAGTGACATCGATTTTCTGAGGAGGGAAGGGCTGTGATTCTCGAGCCCTCAATTATTTGCATTTTGAATATTATATGTATGCTGAAAAATATGGTGGTATGTTGAATATTATGTCTTATCATTCCCGCGGATTCAACTGCACAAGCTTGGAATTTGGTAATTCAGAAATCATTCAAAGCAAACGGATCATTTTCCTTTTATTTTCAATTTTCGCCAAATTACGCATCATGGCGTTCTTTAAACATGGGCGTTGCCAGGAGAATGACGGGGTGGCATGACCGCCACTATGAGGACCCCACTTCTGTAAGTGGGGTATAATATATAATGGCTTATCAAGGAAATCAGCTCGAATTGTGAAAACTATTTTCAGTCATAAGCAAATAAAATTTAAGGCGATTGAGCAGTTGTCATGTATACCTTATAAGTGATCACCTCGGATCTCACCACAAAGCATTAAGAATCTGTCGCGCCACCATGTCCAGAGCGTAACGAGGCAATGGTATACTAATCGCTTCTAATCTTGGTGCCACAATTTAACGCCCCCATCCAACGGATGTAAGTGTATTCCCAGTCTTCAGCCACTCTTTACCAAAGGCTGGGAGGGATGGTAGATCTTTATGCTCTATACCACTGTCTTCATGTTCCCGAGTAGTCAGGTACGGTATGTGGTATACTGACCAAAGTGCCCTATTACACATTGACCTCCTATAAGGATAGCGTTGCATGAACATGGCCAGTTAGTGGTGGCCAATAGGGAATTTAATATTCAAAATGTGGATGCCATATTGAATAAAACAACCCTATGCTGTTTTTTTTTCTTTTTGGTGGGCCATAAGACGTCATATTATGGTACTATGAATCTCGTAAACCCAATATCTCGTCAACATTAACCCTGATGGATCTCATAGCTTACACGTGGATGCTCTACATTAAGTTTGAGAATTTTTTTTTTATTTTTCAAGGAGGTCAAAGGTCCTTTGAGGTCACCGAAAGTCAAATTTTGAAAATATTTCAAGAAGGATAACACCGAGGAATCTCATCCTTAGCATGCAGATACCCTACGTTGTAGTCCGTATTCTTTTTGGTGGGGATCAAAGGTTATTCTAGGTCATTCAAAGTCAGACTGTGAAAAACTAGTACACGTGAAATTTTCAGAAGTGAAACTTTGAGGAATCTCTCCCTGACACTTAGTACGCAGATACTCAAATTGAGTTCAAGAAGTACAGTGATTTTGGTGGAGGTCAAAGGTCATGTGAGGTCACCAGAGGTCAAATTGAGTAAACTTCATAAACATGACAACTCAAGAAGGATTAAATTGGCAGATCTCATACCTTGTATGTATATGCCCCACATTAACATACCCTACCGTGTTTTAAAACGTTAAAAATATTAAAATTTCCTACCGTTAAAATATTAAAATATCCTACCGTGTTTGGTAGAGGTCAAAGGCCATTTAATGTTACTAGAGATCAACTTACAAAATCTTGTAATTATAGTAGATCTCGTGTGCTATGAATAATACATGTCAAGGTTTTTCATCCTGCCGACGCCCAGTACTGCCCTCCACCACCCGACACCGTCTGGCACGGCCTACCGCCTAGGCTGAAAAAGCTTGACGTGTACTATTTTCTTTCTGCATAGAATTATAGAACGGACGTAAAGTTTATCATATCTTAATTCTAACCTAATGACCGTGTATATTCAATAATGAAAACGTTCGATTTTTTGGACTGAAAGGACGAGTAATGGTAGTAAGAATTGTATCCTGGTAGGGCAGTATTTAGGTCGGCAGTTCATGCCATTGCCTCCAAGGCAATGACGTACCATAGATAGTTGTTGACACCCGATCAGACTTTTCCTTTGTTAGTCCGTGCAAGTCGTGCCATCCTGGGGTAGGTGTGATGGGATACATTCATTAAGGTAGCTTAGGAGCAATGTTATCTTTGGCAAAGAGTTTAGATAATCTGTTTAGAAATTATCATTATTTTTAGCGAAATTTTCCATGATTCGATGTAAAGTTAGTTAGATGAGTTTTAACGGCCCAGTTTCCGACCAATTGGTTCAAGTCGAGCCGGCCACGGCCTTTTTCCAGTTGTGGCAGAAGGTTCCATTTTTAAAGTCTTTGGTATGACTCGACCTGGGAATCGAACCCGGGCCTCCCGTGTGAGAGGCGAATGCTCTACCACTAGACCAAACAACGCGGTCGGTTGGATGTAAAGGAAAGGGCACCATCTAAGGGGAGGGAGTAACACCCCTAAACAATGTTAATAAAGGGACATGTCAATCAAATTTTGTTGCCTGAAAAGGGATTAAATTATTTTCAAGCATATATTTTCTTACAGATTTGGGCGGTGGATCTCCTCCCTTAACAACTCCCTGCTTCATGCTATACAAGCACAGGAATGTCTACACGAGTGGGCGAACTGGTAACTTAAACAAATCAAAGGTGTTGCGGCTGTGGTAAAGTGGCGTCGCCAAGAGTTGGTAAGGGGGCACGTGCCACCCAAAGATTGGCTGTGTCCCCGGTGCCCCCCAAATAAGATTTTGGTTATGACTAAAATTATGTTCGAACACACTATTTACTTAGATGTTGATAGGAAAAAGAGGACCCGCTATCACTTAATCACTCAAGGATACGACTAAAATTGCACAAAATGTTCTCAAAACTGTATGAAGGACAGCCTTATTGGGAGATGTAATCCACAGCTATTGTTTCAACTCTTTACTTTCAAAAGCTGTGAGACTACTGGGGCCTTGAGTCCTCTCCCTTCTAAACAATTCCCACATCGATTACCTTTTAGCCACATCTTATGTTTGAAAACTGTAAAAAAATTGCGACTTTCGTTGCCCTCTTCAATGCGTATTCAATAAAGCTCAGTGCATAAAATGATTCAGAACATAATTCACTGTCCCCATTCACCCCACCCTCATCATTAAATCGTTAGTGCGAGTAAGGCTAACACAATGGTCAAATTGTGATTTATATTTTTGTGGCGTACACAGAGGAGGCCATAGGGCCATTTTTTTAGTTCCTAAAAATTCGTAAATTTTTTAGCACAATTTTACTTCAAAAGGTAGCATATGTGGCACCAGATCGCATGTAAGGACATCTAATTTTTCAAAAATTTTCAAAGGGGAGGAGGACCCCCTCCCCTTAGACCCCTTCCCCAGGCCGGCGATCACACAACATACTAGGTGTGTGCCCCTCCGGTGGACCGCTTGGCCACCCAGTGCACCCCTACTTCGAAAAGTCTGGCGACGCCACTGCTGTGGTACTGTTCGATTCACCTTTCACAACCATACTTTTGCCTATATAATTGTTGTCAATCTAAACACCAAAACAAGGATGCTAAGTATGTCTAATTTTAGTCTTATTTTTGGAAACAATAGTTAAAGGGAGAAGGCAGTCCCCCAAGTTTATTTTCAAAAATTTTCTAAATCTTACAGATCTCCTCTTATTTCTCTCACAAGTATTTTCATAATGAATAACACCCCCTATACTCGTTGACATATTTTGTCTATATATGGTGAATTAGATGCAAAATGGTGCCAATTTTGAAAAAAAAAATTGGTATACTTTCAGAAATTTTTTTCTGAAGTGAATTTTTGGCTGATTCATACCCCCCCCCCAAGACTGGTGCCCTTTCGGATCAAAACTCCCGGTAATACTTCACTTTTAGCCCCACCACTGATTGCCGCGTAACGTGGGTATACCAAGAATTTTTTTGTCAGAATGCCTCTTAAAATTTCGGAAATGCTACTTTCCATACCGTGAAAGTAGCACCTTATTCTTTCTTCTGAGATTTCATGCCTTAAAAATTTGAAGTCTAAAATATTCAGTAAACTTACATTGCAGGACAAAACACAAGTTTTTTAATTTTTGTAAAAGGCATTCTCTGGCACTGAGTGAGAAACATTAATGACCTTTAGCCAACATGGCGTTAGAGGATTTAAGTTTATATTGTAGTGAGGGACAACCATATTCTTAAAAGCACGTGGGCGGATACAATATTTGGTGGAAAGGAGTTCATTCTTCAGGGGAGTCATATCCACAGAAGGGCTTGTCAATGGCCTGGTCCGGAGACCTCGTCGGGAAGTTTTGGGGACAAGGAATTACCTGATAATATGTAATTTTCTATAAGTTCTGAGGACCTTTATATCATATTCAGTTGAACGGGACTGTCAACATTTTCAGTAATTTACTTTTATCAAGTAGGCCAACTTTCATAGGCGTATGAAAATCTGAGGGGTGGGGAACCTCCTACATTTCCGGCTACCGCCCAGGCAGGAATCGTATGCCGAATTTGAAACAGAAGTCATATCCAAGCTATCTTACGGTTGTTGATGTAAGAGACGAATTGCATAATCACGATGTTTTCGCTCGAATCCTGTCTAACAAATACATTTTTGATTCCTTGCCGAAGGCGAAAAGGATCAATGCAATCACGCTTACGAGTGTATGTATTTGTGTTTGTGTGTACGCAGTAACGTAACGTAAGGGGGGAAGGGGCAGTCGCCCTCCCCCCCCCCACTTATCGTCCTGGGATGGTCTGTCGGTACATTCAAGGGCGGGGATCCATCTCCAAAAGTGGGAGGACTTTTCACTTTTTGCGAATCCCTGTCCTGGGGGAGGGGTCTAAGGGGAGGGGGTTTTGCTCACGTAAGGTGGGCGAGATGCAAAATGGTGCTATATTTGATGCTAAATTTAAATTGAATATATCACCAAGAATTTCTACTTTTTTAGGAAGTTTTTCAGTTTGCTTGCTTAAGTGAATTTTTTACTCAGTCCTTGGGGTAAATCAGAACTACATTTCGTGAAGTGAGTGAACAGTAAATTGTAAGACTTCACCATTTACAAATCACTGTCCTGGGGGGGGGGTCCCCTCCCCTTTGAAGAAAAAATGAAATTGGAAGGTATCTATATGGTAAATGGCGCCATATTTGGGCAAAATTTAGCTTTTAATATGTTGTGTCAATTTGTAAATCACAGTTTTAGATTTCATCATTTTTGAAAAAGTTTGGGGGGACTTTTTGGCGACGTCCCTCCTTCCAAAAAAGTGAGGGGACGCGTCCCTCCCGCCCCCCATGATCCACGCCCATGGGCCCATTTGCTGATCTTGTCGGTTCATCCGCCGACTGTGGAACTTAATAGGCATATAGTAAATTTAATATGCTCGGAAAGTATTCCACATGGTTTTTTATCAAGTCCGTAGGCAGTAAGTTCTGTAACAATTCTTTCTATAACTTCAAAAAAATTTCGCGCGCTACGCGCGCTTTCATCT
>WURT03042896.1:0-14663 GCA_009936505.3 Holothuria glaberrima
CAGAATAACAGGTCAGTGTTTAACCAATCAGAATGCAGGATTCTCAATAACGGATGGCTAGAGGTGGTAGAATAATGTATCTTTAATAGGAGTCCCTCCCATTAGGTCTTTTATCTGTTCCTCAGGGACTACACTTAATTGTTAGTTGAGGCTCATTGAAGAGGTAATGGTGTGCTTTATTTAAAAGTGAACACAACAGAAGGAACAAGTCATTTATCCTAAATTCATATTTCAATCATTTCATAATACACTGGTCCTCAAGTATAACTTTTTCAATCTGTGTTAACCATATGAGGACAAAACTAATCCTGTTGGTCACATTTAAATTTGAAGTCCACCCTGCATGCTGCAGTATATAAAGATGTACCTATTCAGTTTTCATTTTTATTACTCATTTCAGGTGGAGATTGAATCCCTTAGAATCTTGAAGCTTCCAAGAACTGAGGACGCTAATGACAATGCTTGTTTTATTCTTCAAGAGGAGAGCTGTAGTGCCTGGCCTCTCATATGTGACCCTACTAGCAGGGTATTAGACTGGATGTACTGTTACCTTAGTGGTAAACTGGTTACAGTCAAATATAATGTAAGTTGATAATGTAATGTGTATTACATATAATATTAGCATAATGTTATGCTTGCTATGGATATCTTTAGCAATTGCATTGCATATAAAAATGTTGGATGTGTTATACTTGTTTCTGATGGTAATGTGCACAACATGAGTATTATAAAGTCCATGGTAATTAACTTTGATTGTCAGATAAAATGTGAGTATGGTGTGTAATAAAGGCCTTTTAAGCAACATTTCAACAGGTTGTGTCAAATTGTTGAAAGTGTGGCTGTTTATGAAAAGATGTATATTTGAATATTACCTCTTGTCCCAAACACTCAAAACTATGATGTACTTGCTCATGCAGCACGAAGAAAGTTTTAAGGAGACTGTGTACCAAATCAGAAAGTGGGTGCATTTGGTTTGAAGTAATGTAGCTACATGCTGAGGGGGGAGAGGTAAGGGGGCCCAAAAATTTTTAAGAATAACATAGGAACAGTATGTAAAAGTGTTAAATAAACTCCAATCCTCTGAGACCTACAACAGGAATGAAAATTGGCCCTAGCTCCCTCTGCTAAGAGAGGCTGCTTCAGACTGATTGATGTCTGTTTGCAGAAATTTGCCTTCTAATTTAACGGAACCGACTTACTGTACTATCCTGCAGTTATTCCTTCCTTTGCACTCACAGATGCCTAAGAGAAATCATTTTGTAATGTAGCATGTACTGCTGCCTGCCAGTTTTAGCAAGATGAATCTGTGTACTTTAAGCCACATTGCAGGGTTCAAGAAAGGAACCATGGGCTACTAAAGTTGCTGTCATGTTTTATCATAAATGTGGTTTTAGTTAGTGACCGCTTTCTTGTCTGGTTGTTTCCCAGGAGCTGAGATCTCAACTAGAATCTTGTCTGACAGAGGGTACACCCCTGGTTCTAATGGACTGTGACCCTGAGGCTCTGGCAGAAGATCCCCGCTTCTTTGAGCTCCTCAGACAGAAGAGAAGATTCTGGTCTGCTACATCAGTCTTCAAAATGATGGTAACTGTACCCTGTATATACTTATTAAGTCATGTCACTTTATTGTCAAGATTTCTTGGAAAAAGTAAATTTAGGGAGGAATTAATTCATAAATATTTTGATTTTATTTTGGTTTTGATGAAGTAGTAATAAAGTGTAGATGTTATGTCAATATGGGTTGTATAAATATTGAAAGATTGAATTCAACAAAACTGAAGGCTATGGAAGGGATTTACCGAGAATTTTACTTTTGTCTGTATCGGCTTCTAGAACATTCACAAATGAACCTGGACTAGCAACACAATCATCCTGAATTATTGCTTGTTGTTAAAGATATTTCAAATGCAGCCACATTATTTATTCTGTGATCAGAATGTGTAGATTGGGATGGTCCCCACAAAGGAGGCACTAATTGCCAATACCATTTAAGGGGTGGGGGAGGGGAGGTGAAAAAGGATAAATGTAAGCCACTTTAGGCTATGTGTAAAAACATTTCTATTAAAAGTATTAGGAGCTCTTGGTACTTCCTCTCTTCTTCAGTTAGGGGCCTTTGTCAGATACTGCTTCAGGCTGATTTCATTTCTTTTTCTTTTTGCAGGTTGCTGATCATGAAGTTGAGTGTCATCCAGGATTTCATATTTATTTCCATACAACCTGCTTCCCACATTTATTACCCCACTCCTTGGCAGCTTACACCAGCCCTGTGTACTTCTACCAGGGAAGGGTTGATGTGGAGGAAGAACTGTTGGACAGGTTTATGGCTCTGGAGAAAGCTCGTCTTGATGAAGACAGAATCTCTGCTATAAAGGTATCTTGGAAATGTTTCCTCCCTCCATAAAAAGAAACCATGGTTTGAGAAGTTGAATGAATTTCAGGTGATTTATTGCATTGTATTAGTCTAAACATATGTGATGTGTCCCTAAGTTAGTGAGGGACTTTGTGAGGATAAACCATGGGTGAGTTGCTAAAGTTTCTACCCCAGGCTACAGACCTTATGCATTGATATCATGGGGCATCATTTTGGAGGCAAAACATTGAAGAACACTGCACGTGAGTGTAGTAGAACTGTGTGAGTGACTGCACGTGAGTGTAGTAGAACTGTGTGCATATCCCATTGGTTCACACATCAGCTGTCTGCTTTTGTTGTTGTAACTTGCAATGATACCGTCTTGCCTCCAAATGATGGAGCGCTTTCTGCACTGTGACATCATGTGCAAAGGTGTATAATCACTTAGTGATTGAAGTGCAAGTGACATGTCTGCCTTGTATTCCAAGTGATGGCTACTGCTTCTCGTTTGGTTAGAGATGTAGCAGTTATAATTGTCTCTGCATGTACCTTCAGCGGTCAGTGCCTGCGTAAGTGGTCAAGGCTGCTTAAATGGTAGTGCTCCTGTACAAAATAGAAAGCCTTTAGCCTAGTAGAGTCATCTCATGTAGGTAAAGAGCCCTTAGCTCTATATGCTGTGGAAAAATGTTACTGCATGATAGTGTGTCTACTGGAGTCACTGATGATGACACCAAATGTGATGAAGTTTTGCGAATGTCATTCTTGAGTTACTTTGTAGTTTCTCCCTGCTAAATCGACATTTACACCAAACTACTGAAGCTTGTTTAGAAGGTAGCCAAAAACTTTTTCACATCTATGAATTTTTATATTGCTAAAAATGGTATTTTTGATTTGTGCACTTTCTTGAATGTTTCCCCAGGAGCAAATTTCAAACATGAAGCAATTAAATGAGTTGGAGGAACAGATGCTGAACTGTCTGGCCTCAGATACAAGACTCTTGAATGATTTAGCCATGACCAGAAAACTTGCAGATATGAAGAAGCATTATGATGAAACTTTGGAAAGGTATGTTGAGTGAAGTTTTAAGGTTATTCTTTGTCCATCTCTGTTCTGTATACATAAAGCATGGTTGATATAAGATATATGACTTACTGAGTGGTGCTCTTGAAGATCAAGGTCACTGGCTGGTTTAAAAAAATGGCCATTTTCAAGCACAGAAATTTGTAAATGCTTCTAATTGCTCTGCTTCTTCATGATTGGTAATCAGTAGTCATGTGAGGGACATATTATTGTTGGATTCCTGGTAAGGCAACTAGGGTGATAGAAAGGATACTAATGTGAGGATCTTAAAAAATGTGAGAATATAACCCATATTTGAATTACTTTCCCAGCTCTTAAATTTCTGAAATTCCCCTCACCCACATCTTGTATTGGTGGTTCCTCCATTGTCTCATGAAAACATTACAACCAAAAGGTATTAAATTGAGTTGTGACTTACATTAGCAAAAAGAGCTTAAATATTCTTGTACTTTTCCCTTTGCCCTCCCTTCCAGCCAAGAGAGGGTTCAGATCTCTGAGAATGCCATCCAGAATGCCAGGGAGGGGTACAGAGCTGTTGCAAAGCGTGGTGCAGTCTGTTTTGATGTATCCCGGTCTATGGTGGAGATCAACCCTATGTACCAGACATCTTGGCAACAGTTTCTAGAAGTATATGATGTATCCATCAAACACTCAGAAAGGTAAGATAGTTGACCTTAAACTCATTGACCTTGAATTTTGTATCTTCAACCAATTATACAATTTATTTAATTTGAATATTCTCGCTGCTGTTGCACTATCATGCAGTAATTTATCAGCATGTGGATTTAAATAACACTCATATTCAAGTGTTTTCATATTCACACCTGTATGCATTGTATTTTCAATCTGTTGGCATGAAATATGTCTAATGCTTTGCTATCATATTGATACACATTGTGCAGTAATGTTTGATTTGTGCTAACGTTTTAAGCCCTAGGTTATCTTTTTTTCTTTCTCTTGCATGGGTCATCACTTCTACAGATCGTAAGTGTGTTTCAATTTGTTAAGTGTCACCTCTGCCGAGTTTTGTACACTAGACACTTGAACACCTATTTTCATTTTGTAGATATAGGAAGAAGTGTTATTAGATCTAGTAAAATAGTAGCAGCAAAAATCTTAATCATGTACTTGGCTCTTTACAGTCCTGTATGTGTTAGTGGAAGATTCCTACTGGTTTGGTTTTTAAGATAATTGTCCAGCTGTCCATATGTTTGTCTGTCCATATGTCCATCTTTCCATCCTCCCATAAATCCATCTGAGATTTATGCTTGTCGCTAAGATGGTATCTTCATTTTAGAATGTACAAAAAGTAGTTTGCATGAATTGTTAGATCATCCGCATGTGCATGTCATGTAGCTTGCAATTTTCATGATAAGGTGACAAATATTGGTCAGTTGTTAGGAAACCATACTTAGAAAGTATTTTTGTCCTGACACTGCACTGCTAGCCAACTTCAATAAACTCACTGGCCAACCATGAAATTTTCTGATAGCTTTACTACAAAAAAGTTGTGTGTATAATGTAATAGTACAGAAATCAAAGGTGAGGTGCCAAGGACTAAACTTAGCTAAAGAATTAAACTAGAAAAACAAAGTAGTAGCATTCTTTGGAAAGTATCTTTGAAGAAAATAACTTTCTGCAAAATTTTTATGATATCTGAGGTGACAATTTTTGGTCAGGTTATAGGAAACCATTTTAAAAAGTATGTTTGCCCTGCCACTGCAGCTGCTAGCTAACTTCCATAAACTTTCTGGCCAGCCACTGATAGCTTTGCAACAAAAGAATTCTGTGTATAATGTAACTTAAATGAAATCATAGGTGAGGTAATGAGGACCTAAATTAACTCAAGAAGTAAATCAGATGAAGTAAATAGTGCCATTCTCTGCAATGTATCCATATAGAAAATAATTTTATGTAACAGTATATTGAAGAAACCAGAATTAGGTAACAAGTCCTGTTGTTTTATAAACGTATCAAATTTAATTTTATTTTGATCTGTGTGTGCTCATGGTGTGTGATTCTACCGCTTAGCTAACTGAATAGTTTTATCTGTTGGAAGAGAATATCACAGACTATTAGAATACCTAGAGTTAAAGTGCTGAATCTTGGAAGCATTTAGAATTTTATCACAGAAGACAATAGTGTCACTGCAAACTTTAGATTTAGAAACTGTTTAAGAGTGCACAATGTAGATAGTACACCACCTATTAGCCATACACACTTTCATTTTAAATTTTTTGTTTGTGCTTTGTTGTAGACCAGGGGTGGGGAGTTATGAAAAGGGGCAGCAAACCTAAATTGCATTAGTTGCTAATGCAGTAATTTTTTGAACTGAAATAGTAATAATGGCAGTACTGTATGCACATATATTTTCTGTTCTTTTGGTAAAGTCCTGCAACTGTAAAGTTTGGTTTAGCAGCATGTTAAACTTGCTTTGCTGTCAGAGCCAAGTATTCTGCACAAACAGAGATTTCAAAATACCTCACTGGACCACACAAGCAGGGGCACTGCAGTGGAACACACATGGTGATGAAACTTTTTCCTTTACAATCTGTAATTTATCTTAACTTAAGTGAACTGAAGATGTGTGATAGCTCATGTATTTGTGTCAAATATATTGACAGAGTCCTCAGACAGTGTAGAGAACCCTGTGTAATACCAAGTAGAAAAATGTCTGACATTTCTTAGTTTGTTTATCACCCCATCCCCCCATATATTTCACACACCCACAAGCACAAGTCTATCATTTCATGTAGTTCATGCCATCTTTCTTTCCTTCATGGTTAAGGTGTGTTAAGTGTCAGGTTAAGGACAGAAAAATTGAAAAATCCCAATTTCCCCAAAAAAAGTTGACACGGAATCATTCTTTTCTTGTGTCAGCTCACAAATTTCATTAGTCCATTATAGTGTCACCATATTTCCTTACACACTTCATACAATTAGCACCATATGCATTGCATGTATACTAGATCAGCGCTGTTGAAGGACATTATGTCATGTTTGATGTGGAAGAATGTCAAAAATTTGATCAGGTGGTAGCTCTGAACTCACATCTTTGGGTGTATGGCCAAGTTGGTAATGAATACAGGGTCTGTTACATAAAGGAGTCAGTGTTTGGGAGATTGGAAGCCAAAGGTGTAGAAAAGCAGTTGAAAGCTTTTACAGGTTTCTTCCAAATTTGTGGTTGCTCAGCATTATGTACTGATTGCCTCCATTGCCTCAGTTAGTGACTGGTTCTAGCCACCATAGGGGAATATCATAGAATTTCAATGCAGTTGGTTTGAACATGAGCTGGCTCAGTTTTCCCATTTGTAGCTGTGGTTGTGCAAAATGTTACAACTGTTGATAAAGTTGATATGATGAAATTGTAAGAACTGACAAGGCAAGGGGTCGTACACAGCCTTGGAAACTTTGAAATTACCTGAATTTGTTATTTTGCAAGATGATTTGGATATGTAGGTCTTTTGAAGAAAATGAAGCTTTTTGTTTATGGAAACATGTAAAATGTGGCAAATTTGTCTTGCCTCTGGGGAAATAAACATTTTGTCCAACTGTGTATGAGGATGAATTGCTTGTCATTGAAAAGAAATGCTTAATCATCCTTTTGGCTTTTTTGATCCTCCCCCAAACCTTGGTAAGTACTTACCAGATGAATAAGGAGTGTCATCTAGTATGTCATACAAGTATTTCATTGCCTATCAAGTTTCTACAATGTTTCTGTCTGTATCTTGTTTTTTAGGAGTGCTGTTAAAGCTGTTGTGGATAAGCTGACAGCTAATGCCTTCCAGTCAAGTGCTAGGGCCTTCCTGGAGAGGGACAGATTCATATATGCACTGCTGCTGGCCCTTGAGGTAAGTATGACCCTCATCTAAATTTAGAGATTAAAACAATGTGCATATGAAATGTTACATGGATCAATAAATGTTGTAGAGATTAAAAAATGAAAAAAAATAATAGGCCACCAGTTCCATCATAAATTGTTTTGTAACCAGACCAGATTTTTGGTGGAATGAAGATATTTACTAATTAAGCTAGCTTATGCTTCACTTTTTTTTTTGCAAACTTCTTCATTACTTTGAGATATTGTTACGATTTTGTCCTAGATTGAAGATTCCTTGGGTAGGGTTGGACTTGGGGAACGAGAGTTTCTTATCTCACCTCAGCTGGGATCATCCATTATGGGTACCTTGGGCCACACTGTTGCCGCTGACCACCGGATCATGCAAATAAAGAAACCATTTGACTGGATGTTGGATGAACAGTTTCATAATCTTCAGGTAAGACATGCATGGGTAGCAGTCACATGGTTTCCTCCACCCCACGCATAATTTTGTGAGCATGACAAGATACCGTTTGCCCCTTTCTGTATTAATTAGCAACGTTATAATTTGCAGATATATTTGAGTGCAAGGTGACTGTGCCATCATTTGATAATCACAGGAAATCCTGTCTGGTCAGGTTTGCACCTAGGGTGGGCCATCTTTTACCAAATGCATAACAACTGTTTCTACACAAATTTATACATGAGTTGTACTGATATATACATGCATTTTACTTTTAAGTGAAGCTTCATGACCCCAACCCCTGCCCTTGCAATGTGCAATACAAACTGCTGTACTTTAGGGTATGATAGTCAATTTCATCTTCATTAATATAGTATTGAATGATAAGACATGCATAGGAAACTTTTTTGACTTCAGAAGAATTTTAAAACTGGTGAAATGATAGACATATTTGCATACCCCCTCTGCAATATCTAAATTTTGTGTCTAATTACTTTTAACTGTTAATCAGTCCCTAGCATTGCACTATGAATGGTTTCAAGACATGTTTGAGAGGATGCCCAAGGATGGACGTGAAACCCAGTGGCGTACCTTGGGGGAACATGACATACCAGAAAACTTTCCCCTCCCTGAGAAAATGGATGATGTTTACCACCCCTTGCAAAGGTTGCTGGTTTTGAGAGCATTCAGGCCAGACCGGGTCCAGCAGTGTGCTGTGGCATTTGTCAGTGCTGTCTTAGGAAAAAGGTTTGTTCAATAATGATTGGTGTCCATTAGTTATGTGGGAAAGGCAGCATAACAGTATTTTGGTTTCCTAAAAGAAGAGTTGCAATCATTCTCAAATCACTTTTGCAAAGTAATGGCCGCTTTTGTGACTTTATGTGTCATCAGGGACTCTGGACAACACAGTCTCCATTAAACAGTGGTATTACCATACAGTACATGGACCAAGAATGGTTTACCTACAAGAGGTCATTCATCTAGAGTTAAGCTATTTTGGTGTCTTGGTGTTTTGTAACATTTCAGCAGGCATGCATGCATTGGTTGTAAGATGCAATAGTTACATGACACTTCCACTGTAGGAATGACATTGCATACATAAGAGTTTAAAGCTGACTTTGCTGCTCAGGAAACCTTACTACTTATTCATGTTTGGTTAAATAAGGAGGGGAGGTATATATGTAAGTGGAAATTATTCAGAAAAGAGAATTCAAAAGTGGTTGCGTTGGTATTTCCATCTTATTGTAGAAGTAAAACATAATTACTTTACAAAAATAGAAAAATGAAAACAAAAATTGATAAAAATAAAATGTAAAAGTGGTTAGTGTAAATGAACACATACTTTCAAGGGGACGGTCCTAGCAGTGAATACGTATGTCAAGATTTGAATGTTATGAGCATACCCCTACCTTCACTACACTGTATCATGTATCATTTTTTAGATTTTTTACTTTATATATGATAACAATGTAGTTTACCATTAATGTGCAGTTCTTTTATTTAGAAACATACTTGTTATCTAAATACTGTCTGAAAAATTTAGCAGATGTTGTAGAATAGACTTATTGATTGAGAATTCAGGGACACTTAACTTTACCAATGGTAATGAAAGAGTGTCTGAATAAAAATGCAGGTGTTCTAAACTTGATTAAGTCTTGTCAAAATATTTGAATGATTCCAAAAATATTGTATTTCTGTCTAAATTGTTGATATTCTATTCTAGATACATTCAAGATATCAACTTTGACCTTCCTACTATACTACATCAGAGCACCCCCAGGATACCCATCCTGCTCCTCTTTACTTCAGAGGGGGACCTGGCTACCAAGATGTTTCATGATGTAGCTAACAAGAAGCAGTGTAGTATCACTGTTGTGTCCCTGAATAATTCTGGGCCTAATGAGGAGAGGAAGGCAAGAAAGGCTGTCAAGAAGGCAATGCAGGATGTAAGTTACTTTAATGTAGTCTAGAACAAGTCACTTGAATTTATTAGACTCCTGAATGAGAATCGGATTAAATTTTTCAAGTTCTCTGGTTGAATTTGGTTGTGTGTATCCCTGTGCTGGAGTCAGATTGATTCATCTTTTTTGAAGAACAGTCTTGCAGTTAGTGCAGGATTCCACTTTCATATACTGAATTGTTAGGTTATATGTATCATGCCCTACTTTTCTCTGCATGCAAAGCAAGTGTGCATGGAACACATAAATATAAAAGCTCAAGCTCAAATATGGAACGTTTCAAATTTGAAATTCAAATACTCCATAATTTCATTTGTTTTAAATTGTATGACTGAATCTGACTCAATTTGAATCCCTGACTGGAGTGTTTGGTGGGAAAGGGGGGCAGGGAGGATAGGAGAGTGGTTAGATTAAGCCAGCCTTTGTTGTTTTGAGAGAGGGTGGGGTTGGGGGTGGGCTGAGGGAATACTAGTTGAATAGTTTTCCCAGTGGTTCAAAGAATTGAATTCAAATGGTCCTTACTCTTACTTTACTCTAATGGGAATCTTGTTGCTCCATGTATCCACTGTGGTTTAAAGGTGGTGTGCACCCCAAATGACTTTGTGGACTACATTTGTCTGATAAACATTTAAGTGGAGTAGTTTTCTGGACTTACTTGTGCACTTCCTAATCAGTATTAATTTTCTTATCAAAAGTATAACTTTTAGAGCTGCATTTCATAATCTTAATGTTCCACTTTTCTCCTTGACTTTCAGGGTTCCTGGGTTCTCCTTCAAAATGGACACAATGCCATTCATTTCATGAACACTCTAGAGACTCTTCTTAAAGAGGGCGACCTAAAGAACGGAAGTGAGAGCACCTTTCGTGTTTGGATATCAGCCCAGATGAGTACAGAGCTGCCTGTCAGGCTGTTACAGATTGCAACCAAGGCAGTTGTTGACACCTCTAGGGTAAGTCCAAACAACTTAGATGAAAAATTAAACAAATGTGACCAAAGTTGTCATTAAAATGATAAATCCAGTTACCAAATGATCCTTAAGTTAAGTAAAATGTCATAGTATTATTTCCGATTTTAAATCAATTCTTATTCAGTTTTATCAGTATTTCATTCAAATTTCATGTTTATACATGTGATGAGAAGTTCTTTGTTTGAAACTGTCATTGTTGGGATTTGGGACTAAAGATACATGCTGGAGATTTTACACTTCATTTTTTTGGTGATATTGTCTCCTGAAATTCGAACAAGCACGTTTCTCCTCTTCAATTTAAAAATTTCCATTGTGTCTCTGGAAAGAATAGCTGTTTTTAATATGATTTATTTTTTTTTTTCTTTAGATGGTACGTAATAGTTTAGTTGGAACCATTAGCTCTTTGGACACAGAGACTTTGAAACACAGCTCCAGGACAGAGTGGGCTCCTCTCCTTCATAATTTGGCCATGCTACATTCCACGATCAGATTACGAGGTCTCTATGGTATGTACGGGTGGAATTTTCCTGCTACAATGGACTTCAGCTTCAATGAAATACATGTAAGTTGCAGTTTCAACTAAACTTTGATGTCAAGCATAGTTAAAAGGCTTTACATAGCCAAGGGAAAATTGGAGGGTGAAGAAATCTTCTAACAAAAATTTTCAGGTATGGCAAAATTATGAGTTAAAAAAGTAATAAGTTGGAAAAGTTAAGATTTTGAAGAAATGTGGAATTTGCTCCCGTTTAGTTGTAAAAATTTCCTATCTCTCTTGAATACGGAACAAAGTTTTCGCAAAGTGTGCAAGCATGTTAGTGAAATGAGTTATATTTGTCATAAAATTTATCAAAGAGGCTTTTTAAAATATTTGCCTGGGTGCTAGGAATGTAAATGAGACATGAAATATTTAATTAAGAAATTTACAGGCACATTCTTTAAGAATAGTTGTGAAAGAGTAAACTATCTGTGCAAGTATTAAAAAGAGAAAAAACAAACTTTTACTTCCTTTCGTACTAGAATTGTGATTGTTGGCATTTTATTACAGGAAGCAATATCTATTGCAAAAGAGATTGTCCGAGATATTCCAGGAGCAGATGGGGAAACCTTGAAGGGAATTTCATGGATCGGTCTACGTTATTTATTGTCAGAGATTGTGTATGGCAGCCACATTACCAATGAGTATGATCAGAATAATCTCTCTGCTATGGTAGATTACTGGACTGGACCTAATTCTGTCAAGAAAGAATTTGAAGCCACAAAGTGTAAGTTATGAATGCTGTGAATGAGAGCAATTTATATATTGAATTGGTTTAAGGTTAAAGTTTGGCACACTTAATCCTGGAATGGTTTGGTTTAAAGGCCCTACAATCTGGCACTATCCAGTCAATAGACTGTAAAGTGCTTTTCATTGTCGAGATAAAGTTTTGGTGTCTCTTTTAAGTTTTGAAAATATTTTTGAGAAACAAGTTAAACTCATGGTAAAAGCTGCATGACATATCTTTCTCATTACTTGTGATTCATGGTGTCTTCATTCACCATAGATAGAAGAAACTTGAGTTAATCGTCATACATTATTATTTGTTTCCATGATGTTGTGGATTGTAAAAATAACATTGTTGTGTGTGTAAAAAGTAACCATTCCACTCCAGTGATAAATGGCATAAGCAAAGAAAAAAATAAAAAATATTAATTTCTTGCCAAGTGTTGTGAACACTTCCTACCATATCTGAGATTTGTTGAATATATTAACCCTAGGTTTTCAAGCGGTGACCCACAGGCCATGCACAGCCTGCAAAGCCCTCTTAAAGACAGATACTTGTCACCCCAAGTGTGGCTTTTACTTGGGGTAAGTAAAAGTCTCAGTTGGTGACTGCTCTTTGATTGACATCAGAGTTGCTAAATTCAAAAGATGCAGAGTAGCTCATACTACACAGAAGGCACAGAGACTTTTCTGATTACAGATTAGGGCCGTGTATGCTCACCAGGACACATGGCCTTAAGCATAAACTAGGTTTGTGTCTGCACCATGAGAAGCTAAAGACAGTTGTGAGCAGGGCTAGGAGTAACATAGTTGGGAGAGTTGGAATTGTCTGGGATGATCAGTATCTGTCTTTAAGTAGCCCACAGAAGATTTGAGGAGCCCAAAATGAAATGAAAACAATCTGTTTAATGAGTCCTTGCTCACACAACAGATTTAAAGGTACAGACTGGACTGAAAGTAGCTTCGAGAACCTCTGATGTAGACTGTTTCCAGTTCTGTAACATTTTGTCAATATCTTATGACTTATAAGCAAATTAAGATCAATTCTGAGTTAAAAGTGTTTTGAATTCATTGTAGTGAGGTACCGCACTCCTCAGAGTTTCTTCAACAACTACATCCGTCAATCATCCCTGGTGCAGTCCTTGGAGCAGATGCCTTTGTTCATGATGGAAGTACCAGAGGCATGTTGCATGCACACTACCATGGAGGTAAGATTTAGTCCAATCTTATACAATCTAAGGATGTAGGGGAAGGGTAGCCAAAGAAGTGTAATAGGAAGAAAACTTCCTTCCATAAAGCTCTGAACTTTCAATACTTGTCACCTGTCAGAATTTATGAAATTATTTTTATGACTGAAGCACTTTTCTCAGAGAAACCAGTTAACACTTCTTCTCATGTGAAATCTTTGCTCTATGCTAATACATATCACCCACCTACATGTATCTAGGCTGCCTTTTGCAATTCAAAGACAAAAGTCACATTTAAAATGATTCTAAAATCATTGACAAAATTATTAGGACAGTTTCCGGCCTTCAAGAAATTTTCACGATATCTTTCCCCCATCTCTTCCACAATGTTGAGGAAAGGCAAATCAAACTATTTCTTCAGACTTAATTCTTGTACAGAACAGGATTAAAATGAGTGTGGGATTTGACCCAGGTAAGATAGTGCAGCATTGTATGCAATCCTGCACTTATTGCCTTACATGTAGCATGTTGGTGAAATGAAAGGGATATATTTAGTTAAAGGTGAAATAAATCTCTCAAATTTGGTTTCACAACTCATCCACTTTATCACTTTGATGGTTGGTGCACCTTCATCGCATTAGGTACAAAACCATCACTGGTGAAATAGAGCAAGTCCAATGCAGTGGATAAAATCACAAATTGCATGACAAATTAGAAGTATCAGAAATGGTCAAACTTTGAAAATGTGTATCTTGAAAATTGTAAAAGATTTTCTACCAGGGTATCGTAATGTATCATTGTTGAGTAAACCAATTGTTTTGTTACATGTCCACAGACCTTTAAAGGGTACTGCTAATTAATAATTATTCATAAGTTAAATCATTTTCTGAATGTTTTTTTCTGAGTGCACAGTGGTTAAATTTCCAAAGTGTAATATAATCATTACTTTTTCATATTTGTATTTCTTCTTTAAGGATGAATTTCATTACATGGTAAGATAAAAGTTATAATGTCTGTCTCTGATTGTATATGTGATTGTCTGTTTGCTATTTATTTTGTGATGTTATCTGCACAACATATCAATTGCACAACTAGTTTTTGAAAATTTATTTGACAGATACAAAGGTCCAAGTCTCTCTTGGTCTAGATCTACACATCGCCTCTTGGTATATATGTTTCTTGTCCCTTCACTCCTATGCTGTAGGGAAGGGATACCTAGTTGTTGTCTCTTATCTTGGCTGTGCTGTCTTCATGCTACCTTTTGTTTCTCATCTCATGTGTTACTGCAGTGGAAATAGTTATGTAACCATAGGTTTTATCCATTAAAAAAAAGAACTTAATGTTTTCTAATTGTATGTATTAATTTTAATTTTACTCTCACTAAAGTAATTAAATATTCCCCATGTTGTTTTATTCTTCTTCATGGTTGCACAGGTTTTGCACAATTGAGTGTCCCTAACTTTTACCAAGTTGACTATGAACTACTATCAGTGCCCATGCAGTTTGCCCCCAAATGGCCAGATTTTTTGCAAGTGTCCTGTGGGTGGTATGTCCTGTGCAACATATTGCACTTGAA
>WURT03042918.1:0-14662 GCA_009936505.3 Holothuria glaberrima
CTTATGTATTGTATTGTTTTTGTTTTCGCCTTTTGTACTGGCGGAATTGACCTTTCGCCTAACCGGTCGATCTAGCGATATATATATATATATATATATACATATATAGGCCTATATAAGACTGGACAGCTCCCAGTGTATATACTGTACTGTATGCAGGGTATTCATATCTTTAAAAAGATAAAACATTCAAAATCATTGAACCACTCAACATTTGTTATTTTAATAAATTAGCAATATGCCTAGATATTTTCTTAGAAAAAAAACAAAAAAACAAGAGAAAGTTTTATAGTTTTTGTTAAATGCAGTCATTGCAAACCCAACAGTGTAAGGTATCTCATTTTCCTTTATAAGAGCTCCAAGAAAATTTCAACTGGCATTAGCAGTTTGTGCGAGACACCCAAACATATTACCACAAGATTGCTAGGTGTTAATTGGTTCGAGGACGATGTTTATGAGGACAGATAACGTGTGCTGTACTGAAGTGACCACTAGGTGACCACTGACATTTAATACCCCAACAACCCTAATGATTCAGTAACATGCACTACCAGCTATAAATCTCAATGATTAACACCCAAGATCGACTGTCAATGCATGAATCCCTTGGGGGAAAACATTTTTTTCTATTTATAAAATGACCTCAAAATGACCCCTAGATGACCTTTGACTGAAATTCCCTGACCACCACCGATTACCCATTTATCAAAAAGTTACCTAGTCCGAAGTTTTATTAAAATCTGCCAAAGCATGTGCTCGTGGGGTCTTGATTTTTTGATACTCTGTTGTAACACTACTATATGTGGCCAATAATACCAAGAACCTAATATAAGAAATTTAGATGAGCAGCAAGGTAGTCACATCATTCATTCGACTTTGTGACCATTTACAATGTTAAAGAACAAATAAGACAAAAAATGCAAGAATTACTGTCGAAAGTTCTTAAGAAAAGGCCGTTTACTGTAGGAGTAGACTTTGAGTACATAAAAGCTTGATGAACTGCAGAGACACATGTGTAGGTTAGGTTTTTAGTGTAATATGTACTACATGTTAGGCAATGGCAAAAGTGCCAAGACCCTCTGGAGAAAGTTGCCCGGTAGAAGGAGACCTTTGCACCGAAGCTTGCGAAAATATTTCAGATTGTTATTCGAGACTCTTTTGCACATGCCAGGTCCATGTTTTGACTATATTTTTGACCACCTACAGTACATTATTTCGATCAATTACGACCATCAATCCTGTTATTGAGTACAGTAACTGACGTACAATAAACAGTGCAGAATGTCATGAACAAGCCTGTAACGTACATGTGCTAAACAACCATAAATTTCGGGACTAAAATCTCTTTTAGAAGTCAAAATTCATGTTTGTATTTACAGATTCCCCAAACTGCCACTGCTAGAAATTTGTTAAATGTCATTTTCTTATTTTTTAATCCATTTTGAAGTATGGTTTTGGTTGAGATTCTGAGGGTTTCAGTAAGCTGCAGTTTCTTGTTGAAGCTATGTGTACTGCACTTGAATTGGGCCAAGCCAATACTCAATACTGCCATATGCCAATGAAGACACACACTTGCACTACATCTGAGTGTGAATATATCTTGCGCAGTGTATGTAACAAATGTTTCAAGGTGTTCCGATCATTTAAAATTCTGTAAAGAATCACATACGGTATTTCGAATCTCTTTGAATTTTTGGACCCTTTGTGTTTGCAAAAACTGAAGAATTTACTGAGAAATCAGCAAAATTATATTCTTTGTATGCGGAGGGCAAAGATAGCCATGCACAGAAGGGCACTGAGGCAGTTTTGGCTGCACGTGAAGGTTAAGTTTTAAGCGGTAAGGGGGCGATAGCCAATGCTGTTGGTGCCTTCAGTTATTTCGAGCCAAGGGACTGCGTGAGTTGGTAACCGTAAGAAAAGCTCTTGGTGTATTTTTTTCTTTCTTTTGAGGTGTGCAGTCTTATTGCTTTCCTGCAGGAACTAAGGAGTTTGACTGCGCACTAATAGTTTTTTTAGGAGCGTGATGAATTGCTCTCGCTGGGCTGATTTAAGGAGCGCGATCACGGCGGTGCTCCTAAAAAATAAAGCCCTGTAACAAGATATCTCTAGGTAGGAAGCTTGCATTGATTTTGTACTTAGTATACAAATGTGTTATGGTAAGAGGAAGCAACCTGTTGTTTTTGGCGGGGGTCAAAAGTCATCTGGGGTCACTACGGGTCAAAATCTGAAAACCTTATTAACATGATATCTTGAAGTAGGAAGCTTGTATTGATTTCAAACTTAGTGTGTAGATGCATTATGGTAAGAGGAAGAACCCCATTGTTTTTGGTGGGGGTCAAAGGTCATCTGGGGTCACAGGGTCAATTAAACTCTGAAAACCTTGTTAATGCAATATCTTGAATTCGGAAGGTTGGATTGATTTCATACTAGGTATGTAAATGCATTATAGTAAGAGGAAGAACCCTAATGTTTTTGGTGGGGCCAAAAGTTATCTGGGGTCACCGGAGGTCAAACTCTGAAAACCTTGTTAACACGATATCCCAAGGTAGGAAGCTTGGATTGATTTCATACTTAGTATGTAGATGCATTATCATAAGAGGAAGAACCCTAGTGTTTTTTGTCAAGTATGACAAAATATGTGAAATTTTTTTCACCAAAATTTGGTGAGGACAGCATCACTATTGCATTGCACAATATCTAAAGGTTTACAACGCTGGAGAAACAGAGTTTGAAATTGGCTATTCTGAAAAAATGCATTTAAGTTTATATTTTGGACACACGATAATGAGGAGAAATATATTAGTTTTTATAACACAATATCTAGATATCATACTTCTTGAAAATAAAGCTAAATGATAGAGCTGTAATACAGTGTATATGTGAAATGTGAAAACTGTTTCACCAAAATTTGATGCCTTCATTATTGCACAATATCTATATTATTGCAATCCTGCAGAAAAAAGTAGATCTGGAATAGTACACCTATGTTTTAATAAAGTAGCAGTAATAAATTATGAAACATACCCATGAAAATAAAAAGACAGTCATACATGCTGCCAAGTAAAATGATAAAATGAGTATTGTTTTATCAGTTTTGTCATCAACACAATATTGGTTACATTGAAATCTTTGACATACATATTCATTACCTGGAAGAATATCATTGGTTGGTTGTAAATCCTCAGAAGAACCAGGTTTGTTTGACAGATGTTGATCAATATTGTTGTGCTGTATGGTATTTGTCGTATGTTCTTGTGTAGGTTCATTAAATGGCATTATATTTGAGGTTGTATGGTCACATGACAGTGGCAAGGTGTCATCCAAATCATATTTCATATCTCCCAGATTACAGGTCACTGAATATTCAATACTATTTTCTACAGACCTGTTGTTATACCATTCTTGAATTGATAGGATAGCACAATCACATGTTAAAGGATTGTTGCTAATTTGTAATCTCCCAGAGGTAACTGACAAGTATTGAAGGATGTTCTCAGATTGACTTAAGTTATTGCCATCTATGTAGAGACTATGGATGGGATTTATACCCAGATTCTGTGGTGATGGCAACATAACTAGTGCATTGTTGGAAAGCACCACTTCTCTCAGGGAGGAGAGACCATGAAACAGTCCATGAGGGAGCTGTTTTAGATTGTTGTTTCTGAGGGACAAAACTTCTAGTTCAACAAGATCTTTAAAAGTGAATGCATCAAGGTGGTCTAGTTCATTGTGGCCAAGCGTAATAGTCTGAAGTCTTGTCAAGCCATTGAAGACAGTTGAAGGCAATGATTTTATCCGGTTGTAGCTCAAGTAAATTGAAGTAAGGGCTTTCAGACCTTGAAATGCATGCTCATGAATATTCACAATATTGTTCCTTTGCAAATATATTCTTGTCAAATGATGCTCTGTTCCTGTAAAGGTTCCATTCAGTAGTTCATTTAAATTGTTGTTACTGATCAAGATATTCCTCAGGTATTTTGTATTTAAAAAGACTCCAGGACATATCACATCAATGTCATTGTTACTTAGATCCAGTGTTTTTACATTAGTGTATCCCAAGAAGCTTTTCACTGATATGTTGGTCAGGTGGTTTTCTTGTAGGTCTAACATGGTTGCACCTTCACAGCCATCAGATGATGGGATGTTGTAAAGATTCCTTCCATCACAGTGAGCCCTCTGAAACCAGTCATCATACTCACATACTTGATCACATGATATGTCTTGTCCAATGATGCCATGGTTAACAGACTGGCTGGTACTATCTGGTGAAGACTGAGCTGCTACACTTGTACAGTACAGAAGTAATCCATACATTATTATCCCAACCAGTAACCAACAGTTACATTTTCTCTGGAGTTGCAGACTTATTACACTGTTGCTGCGGAAAGAATAAAAGATCGATCTACATTGTGTAGTGTTTGAAGGAATACCTTAAGGTATGATGCTCTATGCACCAAATTTGAATTCTTTCTAAGATGCAATGAGCTAGTTGGTTTAAAACAGTGGTGGGACAGTTTTGAAATGCTTTGTACTTCTGACTTGCTGTCAGATTATGGCAAATTGATGTAAAAAATAATTGTGGAAAGCCTTGTATTTGAAAGTAGTTGGTGCATTCAACCCTTTAAGGTCAAGATATGTTTATAAAAATGTTGGGTTTAGTAACCATACCGTGGGCGTATCAATATTTCAAAGTTCATTATTCTGAAGGATTTTTTTTTTTTTTTTTTAAATACAATGTAAGGACCATTTTTTCTGAACAGCCATTACTCTGAAGTGTCATTGCTCTTAGCATAATATAAGGACTGTTATTTCAAAGAGTGGTTATTCTGAAATGAGAATAAAGGCCGTTATACCCCAGGCTATTCTGAATATAATGCAAGGACCTTTATCGGAAGAGCGAATACCCCAAAGAGTCATTAATTGGTTTCAATGAATGAGAAACCTATGCAGTCATGATGGTTTGTGTGTGTGGGTGTGTATGTGTGTGTGTTTGTGACGCTTAGTTCGTTAACATGATATCTCAAGAAGGGAAACTCAGACAGTTCTCATACTTTGTATATGTATACCTCATAAGAGGTATTGAGAGGAAGAACCCATTGTTTTTGGTGGAGGTCAAAGGTTATCTGAAGTCACAGAGGTCAAATTCTGAAAACCTTGTTAACACTGTATCTCAAGAGAGGAACTATGCAGATAATCTACATTCTTGGCGTGTGAATGCATTGCATCAATAGAAAGAATTGTCATTATTGGTGGAGGTTAAAGGTCACCAGGGGTCATTGGAAGTGATCAAATTCTGAAAACCTTGTTAACATGATATCTCCATATAGGGAGCATAGAAACTAGTCATACTTTACATGTAGATGCATAATTTTAAGAGGAAGAAACCTGTTGATTTTGGTGAAGTTCAAAGGTCATCTGAGGTCACCAGAGGTCTAATTCTAAAAACCTTTTTAACACTGTATCTCAAGATAGGAAGCATAGGTAATCTACATTCTTAGTGTGTGCATCAATAGGAAGGACTGTCATTTTTGGTGGTCAAAGTTCACCAGGGATCATTGGAAGTAACATTTTGAAAACCTTGTTAACATGATATCACCATATAGAGAGCATGGAAACTAGTCATACTTTGTATGTAAATGCTTTATATTAAGAAGAAGAAACCTAAGAGGTCTAATTCTGAAAACCTTGTTAAGGTAATATCTCAAGGTAGGAAGAATGGATAATCTCCATACTTAGCACATGGATGCATTGCATCAAGAGGAAGGACTGTATTGTTTTTTGGTAGCGGTCAAAGGTCTCCAGGGGTCATCAGAGGTCAAACTCTGCAACCTTGTTAACACATTATTTTGAGGTAGGAAACTTGGATAGATTTCATGCTTGGTATGTAGATGTCTTATGATGAGAAGAATCATGAATATAGTTTTTGGTGGAGGTAGAAGGTCACCTTGATCACATTAGTCACCAGGGGTCAAAATCTGAAAACCTTGTGAACATGATATCGAGAGGTAGAAAGTATGGATAAATGTCACACTTGGTTTGTAGATGCCTCATGGTCAGAGGAAAAACTATTGTTTTTGGTGGAGGTCAAATGTCTGGGGTCACTGAATTCTGAAAATTTGTTAACATGATATCTTGAGGTTAAAAGCTTGGTTAGAGATCATACTTATTATATAGATGCCTTATGGGGATGGGAAAATCCTGTTGTTTTTTTGTGAGGGTCTATAAGGTCATTCGGAAACAAGAATAAGGGTTATTGTTATTCCAAATAAGAGGATAATAAGGATGGTTATTCTGAAGGCTTCTTATTACAAAAGGTGAGGGTCCTTTTTCTATACTGAGCCTTTCCATTGTTTGGATTTAGTGACAGTGATGTTTTAGGCCATTTTACTTATTCCAGAAAAACGGTCCATCAGAATGGCGACCCTTTGGAATAATGCCCCCTATCCTCACTTCGGAATAGCAACTCATCAAAATTAAAACCTTTGGAGAAAGGATATGTTATTTATGCTAATTATGTAAATTCAGAATAAGAACCCTTTGGAAAAACTTCCCTTCGGAATAAGGAATGATAATCACCATAGTGCATTTCAGCTTTGAAAGTAAGCTTACATAACTATATATTTTTATGAAGCTCACATGTAAAGGATTATTTTGAAATTTTTCACGATGGAATTGTGTCCTTCCTGTTGTTGCTATGGCAACAGAAAGTTACCAATCAAATATCTGATATTGAGAAATTGTATTCTAAGCCCCCTTTCTCTTTGTATAGGTTCATCCAAATATATTCAAACTATTCTGAGGTTATATCTGCAGCTTTTTCTTAATGAGTTGATGCATAGAAACCCCATAAGGTTATGCAAACAAATGAACAAAATATTGAGTAATGCAAATTGAATGTTAACAAGCAACATTTTGAAGTGGAATCCTGTTTCATATATATCATATTCTTTGATTGGTAATTCTGCAAAAGTTTCTGCTTCCTTTATAATTAAAAACAATCAAACAGTACAATCGAGGGCTACTTAAGGTTTATTTATGGGGGTTACTTCTTTACAATATTTCAAAAATGAAAATCAAATTTCCAGTGAAAACCATTTAGGTATGTTCTCACAATCCCTGCAGCTGAAAACTGTGTCCTGCAATAACAGTGTCATATATGTAGATACCTGTAGGTGCAAGCTATGCAACGTTGATAGCACCAATACAGGTTAAGGTGCTTCTGGGTTGCAAAGAAAATTTTAACTCACCAGTGGTGTAAATATAACAGTAAAAACAAGAAGGCAATCCACGGAACTACAAATCTCATAGCCCATATTCTCTACATACCTTTGGGTTGAAGAAATTTGCTAATGAACTGATAAGCAAACTTTTCCTAAACCTTCCTATGAACTTCAAACTTGGCTGATAAGGTAGGAACCTGACCATGAACAACCAATAAGCAAATCAGACCTTTTACCTATATTTTTACCTTGACCTTAGCAACTAAAATGCACAATTTTAAAACTTCAATATCAGTCCTAATATTTTATGTGGTTTTATTGCATTTTCTAGTCTACTGATGTGGAAATAATGGCAAAACAAGTATGAGGCGGGGGGAGGGGGGACAGGGGAAGACTACCCCCAAAAAAATTTCTAAGGTTGAAAATTTGGGCAGGAAACGACAAAAATTTGGGCACATAATAGGTAAAATTCCGGCAGAGTTTCAGTGAAGTAAAAGTGAAAAGATTGCTAGAATTTTCTACTGAGTTCCCGAATTTTTGATTGAATGCCTGAAAAAAGTTTAAAAAATTTTTGCATGCATAGTGGATTGGTGGTCTATTTTATGCATTTGAACTTCAATGAAATTTGGGCAACTTTTTGAGATTTGGGCAAAAATTTCCTGCTCCCCCAAATTAGAAGTCTTGCACGCCTACTGTATGTGGCAAAATGCCAATTTTGTAGCAAATTTGACCTTTGACATATGACATCACCGTTACAAATGCACATTTAGTTTAATGATCAGGTACATACCTACCAAGTTTGAACTGGGTTGTACTTATGGATTGGGAGTTAGTAACATACTTTTTTGCAAATTTTAGGCAAATTTGACCTTTACGTCTTGACTCTTCACCTCACCCATAATAGCAACCAAAGCAGTATTGTAACAATTATTTCATCAGTCCTAACATTGTTGTGTGGTTTTGTCACTTTTTGATTCCTTGCCGAAGGCAAAAGGAATCTATGCGATGGTGATGTTGTGTGTGTGTGTGTATGTGTATGTGTGATGGTTTTGCTTGTAAACACGATATCTCAAGAAGGATGACTGTGAGGAATCTCATACTTTGAATGTGGATTGCTAATATTGCGTAGCAGATTTTGTGGTAGTCAGAGGTATCTAAAGTACGAGGGATCTCATGCTTATCATGCGGGTGATTCATGTTTGTTACAATATATCATATGGCAAGGAATCACTAAGCCTTTTGGCTTTCTGGTTCTAACATAATGATAGGAATGGCAAAAAATAAAAGCACAACACTTTTTAGCAATTTTGACTTTTTAGCAATTTTGACTTTTGACCTGTGAATGCTGTGATGTCATCCATTATTACATGCGTACATGTATTAAGTCAGGTACCTTCCCACCAAGTTTGAACTTGAATGGTCGACTTACAGTTTAGGAGTAGTATGAGACACCCTTTTTTACTCGCATGCACACACATATATGTGCACGCACTCAGACACTCGAATACAGCTTCACGTTTCTGATATTATTTTAAGTATACAATATCTCAATAATCTCATCTCCCTATACACACGTACGGAGATGAGATTAAAAATTCCCGTTGATGTGATTATGAAAAATGGGACTACATTGCTTGGCTATTGTCATGCTGATACATCACAAATGTGATTGAATGATTCGTCACCTCTAGTATCTGTAATAGCAAAGGGTTGTTGAAAATATTGACTATGAAATCTTGTTTCAGTCTGGAAGTATGCAATAGTATAGTGCAAAATGCAGTACAGTTGAAAACAATCTCTGTATCAAAATATCTCACCCTGTCTTCTGCAATTTCTCTTATCAAGTTTTTAATGCCTGAGTGTTGTCTCTTAGAAAGTCCTTCCAAACAGATTTGATTTTGTTCAAATAAAGTGTACAGCAGTATTCTGCCCAAGCTGGACCTTAGTTACAATCCTAGACAAAAGTACATGGGACAAACCCCATATCAATGTTGAAGTCTCAGAATACATTGGGCTGATGCAACATTGAACAGGGGAATGGGGATGCAGACACGGATATGGTGATTTTTCCGTTGCTTAATTGTTTTGCTCATTTGTCCCATCATTTTTGTCGAGGATTGTCTGAGGCCTGTACAAAGGTATAGGGAGCATTTCACGTTCACGGGCAATGCATGATAATTCATGAAAAAAAGTCGCCCATCTTGAACAGAGTATGTCTATGAAAAACAGCATTGTATTCACATTATAGAGAAGAAATTGTCCCTGTTAATATGCCCACATGGGCCAAAAAGGGTTTCTGTCGGCATGATGGGCTTTATATGGGCATGGGCTCCATGAAGATTTGGCGAAAGGGGCTCCATGAAGATTTGGCTAAGGGGCCAAGGTGGGCCCTTGGTACACTTTCAGTGGGTAAGTTCTCACATGTCAGACCCACATGGGCACCATGGCCTAATCCTCATGGAGACGGCGTGGACAAGTCCTCCTGTATGGTGTCCACTAGGGCATCATCGAGGACCCAGATGTTTAGCCATATGGGCCCCATGTGGGCGTGTTTTGAGGGGTTGAATGTCAAAACAATAGAAGTGTAGTATTTTAAGAAAACATTGAAGGTAAGAGGTGTAACATTTTCAATATCATACAGACTTGGGTCCATGGCCATCGTATACAGTTAGAGCAGTCACCTAAATAACTCGGGAAGCCATGGTTTGCATATGACTTTTCCATCGGCATCACAACTATGGAAAAGCCTGTAGCCAGAAGAGGTACTGAAGGGGGCAAGATAGCTTCCAAAAATGAAATATTTTTCGGGGTTCAGGCAAATATGCAAATGGCTGGTACTCAAGGGGCGAGATAGCTTCCAGGGGAAGAAATATTTTTTCCGGGAGGGGGGAATGCTCAAATGGCTACAGATGAAAAATTGCATTAAGCATTCTGGAGACAGAACAGCGAGAAAACCCTGCATGTTTACCTAATTTAGCTAAATTTATTCATAGTTGAACGTAAAACTCATCACTACAATGAATAGTTCTCATCATATCAAAATAGTGCCACGGTTTACCATTGACCTCAGCACAGTTAACCATTGAACTACACACTATGTCAATGTATGTCGATGGTCAACCGTCCAAATCCACAAAATATCTGTCTGTATACAAAGCTTTTTATTGAAGAAAAATGGTTAACCATTTCAGTTCAGTGTAATCATTTAGTACATTTTAATGTTTAATAGACGAATGATTATACAGAACTTTAACTTTAACCAGATCATAGTTTCAATGATCATTCAATGTTTATTTTCGTAAAAATTAAAATTTTTTTGGTAAACTGTTCAGTAAATCATGAAATGTTACAACCCCCCCCCCATCAAGAAAAATAAGATGAATAAAATCTCTTTAGCTTCTTTCTGTTACAATTCATAACAATTTAATATAAATATTAACCCTGGCGAGCCAGAAAACTACCACCCCCTACCTCAAATGTACCTGCTGAGGAAGTACATTCCCATAACTATGACTAAGAAACATTCATGTAAAAGCCCATGCTAAACACTCTTTGGCTCCTTCTCATAACATTTGAATATAAATGTGACATACTGGCAAGCCAGGATACTGCATGACCAGACAAATTTAACTGTTTTTAAAGCACGAAATAAAAAATTTCAAAAATCCTATAACTTAAATTTGTACAGGCTTCAGACAATCCTCGACAAAAGTACATGGGACAAACCCGCTCCCCGTATCAATGTTGAAGTCTCAGAACACATTGGGCTGACTCAACATTGAACAGGGGAATGGGGACGCAGACATGGGTATGGTGATTTTTCCGTTGCTTGTTTTGCTCGTTTGTCCCATCATTTTTGTCTAGGATTAATTGTAGTTCCTATGCAAATCTGTGGCATTAAAACTTGAAAACTACTAGTTCCACCTTCGTACTGATATTAGCATATACAGTAGTGTGTGGCACCTTCAATTACTCATGTAAAATTGCTGTAGTGTACAAAAGCCCTGGAGTCAGGGAAAGACCTCTTTTTCTGTCAGTTTTTTTTTTTTTGTAAAAATCAGATGTTCTTGGGTAGCACATGGTTTTCAGTTTCAAAAGCTGATCATGTCCTTCCTAAAAATATCTTGTGTAGGCCTATGGTTGGTTGAGTCAATCCTCTTCTAAGTAAGTGATGAAGTGAATGCCTCCAGATTATTTTGGTATGACATTTACCTTATACTAAGTTGTGCAAATTCTGAAGCTGTAGCTTACAGTACTTAGTAATAAAAAGGATGTTTCTTATACTTACTGTGCATCCATTTTCAGTTTTTTTTCAATGCCTAGATAATTTTTACATGCTTTGTACACCAAAGTCTTCAAAAGAATGCTGTGGATATAGTATTGATTTTGAAACTCCTGCCTTGAACTTGAATCCATGCCAACCACATTCTCACCAACAGTCAGCCACCCGAATTTTTACATGCTTTGCACACCAAAGTCTTCAAGAGAATGCTGTGGATATAGTATTGAATTTGAAACTCCCTTGAACTTGAAACAATGCCAACCACATTCTCACCAAAAATGGACCACCCGCTGTGGTGTAATTGATGTAAACTAGGTTATCTACCTAAAAATAGCATTCCAGAAAAATTCTGTTGTCATCTTTGTGGCACATTCCAATGAGGATAAAGGGGGTTTTTAAAAAATTTTGTTTGACTCATGAGCTTTGCCCCAACACAATGAGAATTGTATAAAAAACTAGAACATGATGTACAGTATATGAAGATCAAATGTAAACAAGTTTATTCAGGAAACATGCAAAAAGAATGCCCATTATATGTAGAGAATTTGCATGCTAGTCCTAAAAGGCAAAAATCTGCCAAATTTTTACAATATTTCACATGATTTTCAGATCATACATAAGTAGACCTAAAGTCTATAACAACATGAATATATATTTTAGAGGTTGGAAAATGAATTTCATTCATCCAACTCCTATTTTTATACGTTACTCTGTTGGTCAGATATGAAATGTGAAAATTTAGTCACTTAATTTGAAATAGTTGATTGGTCAATAATTTGTGACGTCCTTCTTGTACAACTCACATTACTTGCTTTTGTTTCCTTTTGAAATTAATATGTTTATATAACCTTGAAACATTGATTGTTCCATACTTAGCATGTTGTAGCCAAGTCACTCTACAATAGTAAGACAGTGGATATTTTGGCACAATTAGGTGCAGTGGCTTTCAAAAAAAAAAAAAAAAGAGAAAAACATTGACAATAATTTGAGTACTGGAGTACAAGAATGACATCACAAATTATTGCATAATATACCAATTTAAATTGAATAAATTAGCTTCAACATTTTATATGTCAGCTTAGGAAAGTCATGTGAAGATGAGAGTTGGACCAATAGGATGCATTAAGCTTTTTGACATAATATGTTTAAATTTTAGGCTTTAGGTACACTTAAAACTTAGAGCAATGATACAGTTAATACCATTATTATCCGAGTACATGGTTTGCTTTTACTACTTTTGTTATTTGTTTAACATATTCAGTTGAGATATGAATGGATATATAGGCAGGCTGAAATACATTTAACTTTAGTTTTACTATGCACATGCAAACTTATTAATGTCCTTGCTTTTGTTATGTACATCATTAACAGATATATGCTTGTTATTATACGAATAATGAATGTTAATGAGTGCAATAGTATGAATAATTTCATGAGTTGAAAGATTGAATGATCTATTCAACGAGGTGAACCGAATTGAATAGAACATTCAATCTTTCAACGAATGAAATTATTCATACTATCGCATGAATGGAAAACATTATTTGTTTTATATAACACCTAACTGCCTAAATCATAGATTTTTGTCAAAATTTGATTGTACGTACCTCCACGGCTGACGTCACTGCCATGGGTTAGTATATACTAACCCACGACCGTGGGTTAGTAACAAATAACCCATGGCATGTGACAATAAATCCTCCAATCAGATGAAGAGAAATTAATAAGGAATACATAATACATTATTTGGTACTATTGCACGGTCGTGGGTTAGTCTAGAATAACGCACGGTGTTTGGCCCTGTCCGTTTCTTGAATCAAATTTTGACCAAAATTTATAGGAAGTTAGGTGTTATATAAAACAATGAATGGTTTCCATTGGTGGGATAGTCTGAATAATTTCATTCGTTGAAAGATGAACATTCTATTCAACTCGGCTTTGCCTCATTGAATAGAACTTTCCATCTTTCAACACATGAAATTATTCTTACTATCACACTCATAAACATTCAAATTTATTCGGCTTCGAAGTAGCCAGAGATTAATTGATTCCTTGCCGAAGGCAGGCAAGGAATCTATGCGATGGTGATGTTGTGTGTGTATGTGTGTATGTATGTGTGTTAGTGACACTTCTTTTTTACACAATATCTCAAGAAGGGAAACTGAACATTCTCAAACTTGGTAGGTAGATGCCCCATATTGAGATGAAGAAGCCTATTGTTTTTGGTGGAGGTCAAAGGTAATCTGGGGTCACCAGGGGTCAAACCATGAAAATCTTGTTTACACGATATCTCAAGGTAGAAAGCTTGGATAAATTTCACATGTGGTATGTGGATGCATTATGGTGAGAAGAAGAACTATCGTTTTTGGTGGAGGTCAAAGGTCATCTGGGGTCACTGGAATTCAAAATCTGAAAATCTTGTTTACATGATATCTCAAGGTAGGAAGCTTGGATTCATTTCATACTCAGCATATGGATGTGTAATGGTAAGAAGGAGAACCCTATTGTTTGTGGTGGAGATCAAAGGTCACCTGGGGTCACCGGGGTCAAATTCTGAAAATCTTGTTTACATGATATCTCAGTGTAGGAAGCTTGGATAGATTTCATACTTGGTATGTGGATGCATTATAGTAAGAAGAAGAACTATTCTGTGTTTGGTGGAGGTCAAAGGTTATCTGGGATCACCTGGGGTCAAACTCTGAAAATCTTGTTTACACGATATCTCAAGTCAAGAAGCTTGGATAGATTTCTTACTTGGTATGTGGATGCATTATAGTAAGAAGAACCCTTTTGTGTTTGGTGCAGGTCAAAGGTCATCTGGGGCCACCGGATGTCAACTGAAAATCTTGTCTACACAATATCTCAAGGTAGGTAGCAAATTTCATACTCAGTAAATGGATGTGTTATGGTAAGAAGAATCCTTTTGTTTTTTTTTGGTGGAAGTCAGTGGTCATCTGGGGTCACTGGGGGTTAAACTGTGAAAATCTTGTTAACACGATATCTCGAGGTAGGAAGCTTGGATAGATTTCATACATAGTATGTGGATGCCTCAGTGAGAGGAAGTACCCTGTTGTTTGTGGTGAAGGTCAGAGGTCATCTGGGGTCACTGGGGTCAAATGTGTAATACCTTGTTTATAGGATATCTCATGTTAGGAAGCTT